>JALPQD010000582.1:497469-604969 GCA_023101885.1 Typhlomys cinereus
TTCTCATCTCTTCCAAATTTCCTTTGTGTTTCTGTTCAAAGTGGTTGATGCAGTTGTTTAACTCTTCCTGGATTTCCTCTTTCATTGTTTTCATCATAGTGAAGATCAGGCTTTGAAAATAATTATCTTGGGTATGGCTTTCTTGGCTATTTTCTGTGAGTTTTTCTCTGTTTGGAATCTATCATTATGGGGTTAATTCTTTTGGTAGTATATTTATTGTCTTGGTATTTGTTTCTCATGGAATTGTGATGTGACCTGGGCTTTGTTGTTTTCTCTCTTAAGACCTTTTAGTTTCTATATGTTTTTGACTGAACTGAATTTGATGGTATTACTGTTCTTGAGCAGTTATCACTAGTGTTTGCTTTGGAGTTGGGTGTGCTTCTCTGGTATTGGTGTTATTCCCTTGATGAAGCTATTAGACTGTCACTACATCAGTTAACTCAGGTTTAATAGACAGGAAGTGAAGATTAATATGTTAGTATACTTTTTTATTTACTTCCTTGGTGATATGTGAGGGTAAATTGTGTAGTCCCTGAAGTTGAATGCATTTTGGGGTGGCTATATGGAGAAGTTAAACTACAGTGACTATTAATTGAGAGGAACAAGATGGCAAAAAGGATTTACTTATTTTTGAGCTGGACATAAAGATTCTCTCTCATGTTATGGGATGATTTTAGAGGACTTCAGATGTATGGCATTTGTCCCCTATAGGGTTACTTGGGTTTTCTCTGGACTCTGTTGAATTCTGAGGAGCAGGCTGTCTGCCCTGGTCTGGGTCTTGAGTAGAAGGGCAGTGTATATAGTTTGCCCTGAAGATCACCTGGGAACTTGGGCGTGGCCTATGGGCCTTCCCCAGCACCAAAGTAGACTGGCTTCTGTTTAGTCTGACTGGTGGACAGAGCAGGTGACCTGAGACCTGGGACGTGGTCTAGGGGCCTTAGGAGCAGAGAGTCTGCCCTGGTCTAGGTCCTGTGCAGAGGTTAACTTCTTTTTAAAATTCGTTAATTTATGAGAAGACAGAAGAGAGAGAGAGAGAGAGAGGAGAGAGGAGAGAGAGAGGAGAGGAGAGAGAGAGGTCTGTTTCCAAGGGTAAGGGTATGTTTGTAAAGATCAGAGACAACTTTCAAAAATCTGTTTTCTCTTTCCAACATGTGTGTTCAAATTTTCACACATATGCCTTTACATGCTGGTCAACTTGCCAGTTCAGACAAACACCAAACACTTTTTTATTGTAAGTTATGAAAGGAAAGTTCTGGATTTGCTAAGTATATCATATGTCAACCTGTCTCAAAAAAGCAGGTATAAACTTTTATTGTATCTTTTCTACACTTAAATACACAAATGCTTACTATTACAGTATAGTTTATACAATAAGGGCATCACCTCAGTATTAATTGTATCACTACTTATGTTTCTAGGGTACATATATTAATGTAATTCATAAATTTATAGATTGTCAATTGACATTTGTTCTCTTTAATTTTTTTCTGCTATTTTCTCTTCTCACCATATTTCTGGTATTTGTATGCTGTACCACTTAAATTTGTTCCCTATTTCTCTTACACTTTGTTTATATTTCTTTATCACTTTGTTCATCAAATACTCTTTGCTGCATTATACAATAATCACTTGTATGTTTTTCAACTTGTAATCAAATTTAAAGTTACAGAATTTCAGCTTCATAAATTTGGGTCTTTTCATTTATTCCATTTGATTATATACTTTCAGTTATTTCTCTCCTTCCTTCCTGCTTTCCTCCTTTTCTTTTGTCCTCCCTTTTAAAAAATTTTTAAAACATTTTTATTATTATTTCTGCTCATACAAACTTAGTAGGTACACTGGTTCCCTCCCTCCCTCCTCCTCCCCCTGATCCCCCTGCTCCTCCTCCCCTCATCCTTCCCTCCCCATCTCCCAGTGTCCTCCCTTTTTTATCCTTAACTTTTTTCCCTTTCACTTTCCCTTTTCCCTTTCCCTTTCCCTTTCGCAGACAGCCTGCTCCTCAGAATTCAACAGAGTCCAGAGAAAACCCAAGTAACCCTATAGGGGACAAATGCCATACATCTGAAGTCCTCTAAAATCATCCCATAACATGAGAGAGAATCTTTATGTCCAGCTCAAAAATAAGTAAATCCTTTTTGCCATCTTGTTCCTCTCAATTAATAGTCACTGTAGTTTAACTTCTCCATATAGCCACCCCAAAATGCATTCAACTTCAGGGACTACACAATTTACCCTCACATATCACCAAGGAAGTAAATAAAAAAGTATACTAACATATTAATCTTCACTTCCTGTCTATTAAACCTGAGTTAACTGATGTAGTGACAGTCTAATAGCTTCATCAAGGGAATAACACCAATACCAGAGAAGCACACCCAACTCCAAAGCAAACACTAGTGATAACTGCTCAAGAACAGTAATACCATCAAATTCAGTTCAGTCAAAAACATATAGAAACTAAAAGGTCTTAAGAGAGAAAACAACAAAGCCCAGGTCACATCACAATTCCATGAGAAACAAATACCAAGACAATAAATATACTACCAAAAGAATTAACCCCATAATGATAGATTCCAAACAGAGAAAAACTCACAGAAAATAGCCAAGAAAGCCATACCCAAGATAATTATTTTCAAAGCCTGATCTTCACTATGATGAAAACAATGAAAGAGGAAATCCAGGAAGAGTTAAACAACTGCATCAACCACTTTGAACAGAAACACAAAGGAAATTTGGAAGAGATGAGAAAAACAGTTGAAGAAACAAAAATAGGCAGAGCACAGTTAAAACAATCTCAAGCAGAGTTTAAAATTGAACTAAAAGTCATTATCTTCAACCCAGAACTCAACAGAGAGTCTTATCAACAGAAGAAAATAGAATATCATATATTGAAGACAAAAGTGGAAGAACTAACCAGCTCAATGGAAGAGGCTACTAAAGCCAAAAAGATACTTAAGAGGAATATTGAAGAATTATGGGACACCTTGAAGAAGCCTAACCTGTACATTCATGGAATATCAGAACAAGAATCCCAAAATACCACACCTGAAGAAATTTTTCAAATTATCATAAAGGAGAACTTTCTCATCTAAAGAAAAAGAGGCCCATCCAAATAAAAGAGGCATTCCACACCTCAAAGAGATATGACCAGAATAGAAACTCACCACAGCAAATAATAGTCAAAATGCTCCACATCCAAGACACAGAAAACATGCTGAGAGCTTCAAGGGGAAAAAAAAGTCACTTTTAAAGGAAAACTTATTAAAATAACAAATGATTTTTCAATGGAAACAGTAAAAGCAAGAAGACCTTGGAGAGACATACTTCAATTATTGAATGACCAAAAATGTCAACCCACACTGATATACCCAGTAAAATTATCAGACATAATTAAGGGTCTCTTCCAGCACAGAGACATCTTGAAGGCTTACACGTTTACCAAACCAGGCCTTCAAAAAATGCTAGAAAAGTGCCATGGTTTGAAATGTGTCCCCCACAGTCCATGTGTTTAGCAAGGTCATGGCACCTTAAAGGTGGAGCCTTGCTGGAGGAAGGCAGTCACAAGGGGTGGGTCTTGAGGTAGATTAGTCCCACCCTATCACTAGGAGAGGTCGGTCTTTGCAGCAAACAGTCTGCAACTCTCACCTTCCAAGATGTCTGCAGTTACTTAGCCTCCTCCAGCTTTGGCCAGCCAGCCATGCCACCTCTGCTTTGAGAGATTGTACCCACTCTCTGGAACTGTAAGCTGAATAAGTCTCCTTTTCTCCCTTAAGTTGCTTGACTTTGGGTGTTCTCTCACAACAATAGTTAAGAGTAACCATTACAAAAAGATACTCACGCTTGAAGAAAAGAGCTTGGAGAGATGTACTTCAAGTATTGAATGACCAAAAATGTCAACCCAGGCTGATATATCTGGCAAAACTATCATTCATGGTCTAGGATGGAAGAAATTTTTTCCAGCACAAAGACAACTTGAAGGCTCACAAGTCTACCAAACCAGGCCTTCAAAAAATGCTATAAATGATACTCAAGCTTGAAGAAAAGAACAAGCATATCCAGGAGGACAGAAGGGAAGTATAATGCCACCAAAACCTATAAGCCAAATAATACACTTATGAAAGCCACTAAACACAAAAAGTGTCAGGAATTAAAAGTAATTTCTCCATTATAATTCTAAATGTCAGTGAAATTAACTCACCAATCAAAAGAAACAGATTAAAACTTGGATTGGAAATCACAACCCATCTTTCTGCTGCCTTCAGGAAACACATCCCACCACAAAAGATAGGCAGATTCTAAAAGCAAAAGGTTGGTCAAAAATTCTGCAAGCTAATGGAACCAGGAAACAGGCAGGGATAACAATTATGGTATCTGACAAAGTGGACTTCAAACCAAAAAAATCATAAAAGACACAGAAGATACTACTTTTGAATCACAGGTACAATTCATCAGGAAGACTTCACAATACTGAACATATGCACACATAATATAGGCTTTTCCACATTTATTAAGCAAACACTACAATGTCTAAAGCTAGCAATCAACTCCAAAACGTTAATTCATGGAGATTTCAATACCTCTCTCTCTCAACGTGGGATAGATCAACATGTCAAAAACTTAACAGAGACACATAGGAACTAAATCAAACACTTACTAAAATGGACCTTAGAGATCTCTATCAAACTTTACATCCACATACCAAGAATATAGGTTTTTCCCAACAGCCCACAGAACTTTCTCCAAAATAAACCACATATTGGGCCACAAAACAAATCTCCACCTATACAGGAAAGTTGAAATTCTAGCCTGTACCCTATCAGACCACCATGGTCTGAAGCTTGATATCCACAACGCAACAAAAAGACAGAAAATACACTAACTCCTGGATACTAAACACTATGACACTGAATGAAAATTGGATTCAGGAAGAAATTATAAAGTAAATTCAAGATTTCCCAGAATTGAACAGTAATGAAAATACAACATATCAAAGTCTCTGGGACACAATGAAAGTGTCCTAAGAAGTAAGTTTATAGTTCTTAATAGGAAAATTACAAATAAATAACTATGAATCTTAAAACTTTAGAGACACAAGAGCAATGCAATCCCAAAAGCAGTAGAAGAGTGGAGATTAGCAAAATCAGGGGGGAAATATTCAAAATTGAGATAAGGAAAATGATACACAGAAACAACCAGTCAAAAAGATGGTTCTTTGAAAAAAATCAATAAGATTGATACTCTTCTTGCTAAATTAACCAAAAGCAAGTGAGAGAAAACTCAAATTAACAAAATTAGAAATGAAAATGTAGTTATCACTACTTATACCCAAGAAATTCAGAGAATTATAAGGTCATATTTCAAAACTTTATTCCATAAAATTTGATAACACAAAAGAAATGGATCAATTCATAAGTAAGTACAACTTACCTAAATTGAATCAGAAATTTAGGAATTATTTAAATAGTCCTATAACATATGAAGAAATCCATGAAGTAATCTCAAATCTTCCCACCAAAAAATGTTCTAGAGCAGATGGATTCAGCACAGAGTACTACCAGACATTTAAGGAACAAATAACACCAATACTCCTTAAAATGTTCTATCAAGTTGTGAAGGAAGGAACACTGTCAAATTATTTCTATGAAGCTAATAACATACTAATTCCAAAACCTATAAAGATACACTTAAAAAAGAAAACTAAGGCCAATCTGTTTGATGGACACAGATGCAAAGATTGTCAACAAAATCTTAGCAAATCAGATTCAAAAACATATGAAAAAATCATTCTCTGTGATGCAATAGGCTTTATCCCAGGCACACAAGGTTGGTTCAACATATGCAAATCAATAAATGTAATTTACCATATAAATCTATCCAAAGTCCAAGACCACAGGATACTCTTTTTTTTAATTTTTATTATTTATTCAATTGTGTGTGTGTGCATGTGTGCACGTGTGTGTGTGTGTGTGTGTGTGTGTGTGTGTGTGTGTGTGTGTGTGTGTATGTGGAACCACGGACAAATTCGGGAACCACTATGGACTGCCTCCAAATCCTCCTTGTTTACTCTGCCTGGGGATTCATAGGCTCTGCCCAACTAGGACCAGAAACGCATGCCGCCCCCCCTTCCACCAGGTGTCTATACGTGGGGTCTAGGATCCAAACTCAGGATCTTCTGCCTGCAAGGCAGAGGCTTAACCACTAAGCCACCTCTACAGCCCCCACAGGATACTCTAGATAGATGTAGAAAAATCTTTTGACAAGATCCAATATCTTTTTATGATCAAAACCCTAGAGACAGTTGGAATGGAAGGAACCTTTATCATTATAATGAAAGTTGTAAACAACAAGCCTCCAGCAAGGATTATACTCAATGGGGAAAAACTGGAAGCATTCCCACTTCAATAAGGAACTAGACAAGGCTGTCCACTCTCACCACTTCTCTTCCATATTGTACTTGAAGTCTTAGCTGAGGCCATGAGACAAGAATAGGAGATAAAAGGGATTCAAATCAGAAAGGAAGAAGTCAAGTTATCTCTATTTGCAGATGACATTATCCTATACCTGAGTGATCTTAAAATCTCCAACCAAAAACTCCTTGAACTCACACAGAAATTCAGCAGGGTGGCAGGTTATAAAACAAACGTGCAAATATCAGTGACCCACCTATATGTAAGGATGAAAGTAGGGGGAAAGCCCTAAGAGAAACAATCCCATTTACAATACTACCTAAAAAAATGAAATACATTGATATAAACCTAAATGAGAAAGTGAGAGTCCTTTACAATGAAAACTTTAAAATCTTAAAAAAAGAAATTACAGAAGACACCAGAAAATGGAAAGACTTTTCATACCCCTACGGAGGCAGAATCAACATCATAAAAATGGCCATCCTTCCAAAGGCAATATACAGATTCAATGATACATCAATCAAAATCCCAAATTGACTAAAAATCTAAAATTCATATGGAAGCACAAAGACTGAGGATAGGAAAAACAATTCTGAGTGACAAAAAAACTGCCTGAGATATCACTATACCAAACATTAATCTATACTACAAATCCATAGTAATAAAAACAGCTTGGTACTGACTCCAAACCAGACATGTAGATCAATGGATAAGGGTTGAAGACCCAGATTTAACCCTATAATTACAGCCATTTGATCTTTGACAAAGGGGCCCACAAAATTCAATGGCAAAAGAATAGCACCTATAATAAATCTTGCTGACAAAACCGGATGTCCACATGCAGAAGATCAAAACTGGACCAGTAATTGTCACCATGCACAAAAATTAATTCCAAATGAATCAAGAACTTCAATATTAGGCAAGAGACTATAAAATCCCTGGTTGAAAGGGTAGGGAACTCCCTCGAGCTGATGGGGATAGGCCAACAGTTCCTAAACAGAAATCCAATAGCACAGTCACTAGAGTCAACAATCAACAAATGGGATCTTATGAAATTAAAGAGCTTCTGTTCAGATAAAGAGATTGTATCCTGAATAAAAAGGCAACCCACAGAATGGGAGAAAATCTTCACTAACCAAGTGTGATAGTTAAGCCTGGGTGTCAACTTGACACACAGGGTATTAACTAAGCTGGGCTGAGACCACCTCTGGAAAGGATCAACTGAGACTACTTGAAAGGATAGTACACGCCCTAGATCCTATCAGAACTCCAAAGCTCTCAAAGGATTCTTCCAATACTATATGATATATAAAAAGGAGCCACCAAGGAGAACGGATCCCTTCTTTTAGCTGTGCTAGGAATCGTTCTTCCTTCCGGCCGCCTGGTTCCTTCGACCTTCCAAGACTCCAGGAGTTCTCCAGCCTTCAGCCATCACCTACTTGACTACCGAACTGAGCAGCTAGCTGTTGGCAGCCATCGTTGGAACTACCTCGGCTACTGACAGCCTTCGCTGGACTACCTCGGCCATATCTGTAAGCCAACTCAATAAATTTCCTATAAATATATATATATATATATATATATATATATATTCTGTGAATTCTGTGACTCTAGAAAACCCTAACTAATACAGAAATTGGTACCAGGAGTGGTTCTAGAGAAGCAGAATTGTAAGAATGAATTTTACTGGAAAGTTTTGTGATTTCTGGAGCTGGCTTGTTGACCCAGTGCCAGTGGCTAAAGACTCCCCTAGTGGCATGGAGGACACTGTTTGGAGTGAACTGTTTCTAGAACTGGTAAACATAGGTGTGTTGGACAGCCTTGATGCCCCTCTTGCAAGGATTGAGGAGCTCAGCGATTCCGTATATGGAACTTTACAAAAAATGAGTAAGAATAAGTAAAATGATGATGCTGGCTGGTTTTTCCTATCATCTCTCATTAAACTACAAATGGAAAAGGAAGATCTCAGAGAGGAAAATATCCAACTTAGAAAGCGCATAAACAACTTAGAAGTTTCTAAGTGTGCCCTAGAAGAGAATCTTCTCTCCAGTAGCAATAGGGCTCGAATTGCTGAAAATCAAAACCAAACTTTGATTATTAGAGTGGCTGAGTTAAGACGTAAATTAAATTCCCAGCCTCGAAAGGTGTCGGCGGTTAAAGTAAAAGCGCTGATTGGTAAAGAGTGGGATCCTGAAAAGTGGGGTGCTAATGTGTGGGAAGACCAAACTGATGATGAGGACGAGGACGTTGAACCCTCAACTTCTGGTGCATTTATTCTGCCTGAGGAAATGGTCACCCCACCCTTAGCAGAGGATGAATCCCCACACCCACCCTCTACAAAAGTGCTGTTTTCACCTTTGCCGCAAGTAAATACTGAAGTTACATCACACGCACCTGTGATTGCTTCCAGGCCTATAACTAGGCTCAAGGCTAAACAGGCTCCTAAAGGTGAAATAGACAGTGTGGTCCATGAGGAGGTGTGCTATACCCCTAAAGAACTCCATGACTTTTCTAACACGTTTAAGCAGCAATCTGGTGAATACCCCTGGGAATGGATTGTAAGGCTGTGGGATACTGGTGGAAGGAGCATAAAACTGGAGAAAAGTGAGTTCACAGAAACGGGCCCATTGAGTAGAGTTAAAAATGGTGCCAAGAGTTTATTCAAGTGGGTAGCTGAAGTATTTATTAAAGTTTGGCCATCTGAAAAGGAACTGGAGATTCCAGACATTCCTTGGCTTAATGTTGATGATGGGATTAAGAGGCTCAGGGAAATTGGTATGCTTGACTGGATATGTTCTTTAAAATCCAACTCTCAATGGGAGAATCCAGATGACATGCTTTTTACCAGAAATGTATTTGATAAATTGGTGAGAGGGGCAGTACCAAATATGAAGGCTCCTATCATTGCTCTTCTCCTTGTTCCAGACCTAACAATGGGAGATGCTGCTGCCCAGTTGGAAGACTTAAATTCAATGGGCCTAGGTGGATCGAGAAGTAGTAGGGGCCAAGTGACAGCATTGAATCGCCAATGGCAAAGTAAGCGTACTCACCATAATGTGCAGCATAGACAGAACAGTACTTATGAGGGTCTCACTCGCTCAGACCTTTGGCATTGGCTAATTAACCATGGTATCCCCAAAAGTAAAATGGATAAGAAGCCTACAAAGTTCTTATTTGACCTGTACAAGCAGAAAAATTCTAACAGAAATGAAGGAAAAACTGCCTTTACTCGTAGTAGCAGAGAATCACGGCCTGTCAACCAATTTCCAGACTTGAGCCAGTTTACAGATCCAGAACCCCTTGAATGAAGGGGAGGCCGGGTTCCTTTAAGGAAGGATGTTGACACCATAGCAAAAAGCTTTAATATTAGTTTTTTCTTCTGTCCTTCCACAAAGGGACCTAAGGCCTTTCACTAGAGTAACAGTGCATTGGGGGAAAGGAAATAATCAGACATTTCAGGGTTTACTAGATACTGGGTCTGAGTTGACAATGATTCCAGGAGACCCTAAAAAGCATAGTGGCCTTCCAGTTAAAGTAGGGGCATATGAAGGTCAGGTGATTGATGGAGTTTTGGCTAATGTTCAACTCACAGTAGGTCCAGTAGGTCCCCGAACTCATCCAGTGGTTATTTCCCCAGTACCAGAATGTATAATTGGAATAGATATACTTAGAAGTTGGCAGAACCCTCACATTGGTTCCTTGAAATGTGGAGTAAGACTCATTATGGTTGGGAAGGCCAAATGGAAGCCTTTAGAATTGTTTCTACCAAGGAAAATAGTGAATCAGAAACAGTATCATATCCCTGGAGGAATTACAGAAATTAGTGCCATCATAAAGGACTTGAAGGATGCAGGGGTGGTGGTTCCGACCACCTCTCCTTTCAACTCTCCCATTTGGCCTGTTCAGAAGATAGATGGATCATGGAGAATGACTGTTGATTATCACAAACTTAACTAAGTTGTGACTCCAATTGTAGCTGCTGTACCAGATGTGGTTTCATTGCTTGAGCAGATCAACACATCTCCTGGTACTTGGTATGCAGCCATTGATCTTGCAAATACTTTTTTCTCCATACCTATTCATAAAGATCATCAGAAGCAATTTGCCTTCAGTTGGCAAGGCCAGCAGTATACATTTATAGTGTTACCTCAAGGGTATATTAATTCTCCAGCCCTATGCCATAACTTGGTTTGCAGAGATCTTGATCGCTTGTCTCTTCCACAAGGTATCACACTAGTCCATTATATAGATGATATTATGCTGATTGGCTCCAGTGAGCAGGAAGTAGCAAGCATTTTGGATTTGTTGGTAAGGCATATGCGCAACAGAGGATGGGAAATAAACCCAACCAAAATCCAAGGACCTTCCACTTCAGTAAAATTTTTAGGAGTTCAGTGGTATGGGGCATGTACAGATATCCCCTCTAAGGTAAAGGATAAGTTGTTGCACCTGGCCCCTCCCACCACTAAGAAAGAAGCACAGCTTTGGTGGGCCTGTTTGGATTTTGGAGGCAGCACATTCCTCACTTGGGTGTGTTACTTAGGCCCATATACCAAGTAACTTGGAAAGCTGCCAGCTTTGAGTGGGGCCCAGAACAAGAGAAGGCTCTTCAGCAGGTTCAAGCTGCTGTACAGGCTGCCTTGCCTCTTGGACCATATGATCCAACAGACCCAATGGTATTGGAAGTATCCGTTGCAGATAGAGATGCTGTTTGGAGTCTCTGGCAGGCTCCCATAGGTGAATCACAGAAGAGACCCTTGGGATTTTGGACCAAGGCCCTGCCATCATCCGCAGACAATTACTCTCCTTTTGAGAAACAACTCTTGGCTTGTTATTGGGCCTTAGTGGAAACTGAACATCTGACAATGGGTCACCAAGTTACCATGCGACCTGAGTTAACCATCATGAGTTGGGTGTTATCTGACCCAGCAAGCCATAAAGTTGGACGGGCACAGCAGCAATCTATTATCAAATGGAAGTGGTACATACGAGACAGGGCCTGAGCAGGTCCTGAAGGCACAAGTAAGCTGCATGAAGAAGTTGCCTAAATGCCTATGGTTCCCCAGCCTGTTGCAATGCCTGTTCCCAAGCATGCACCTATGGCCTCCTGGGGTGTGCCCTATGATCAGCTAACTGAAGAAGAGAAGACTAGGGCATGGTTCACAGATGGTGCTGCTCGCTATTCTGGTGCCACCCAGAAGTGGACAGCTGCAGCGCTGCAACCCCTTTCTGCAACAACCCTAAAGGACAATGAAGAAGGGAAATCTTCACAGTGGGCAGAACTTCGGGCAGTGCACATGGTTGTACACTTTGCCTGGAAGGAAAAATGGTCAGATGTGCGACTGTATACTGATTCATGAGCTGTAGCCAATGGTTTTGCAGGATGGTCAGGGACTTGGAAGGAACATAATTGGAAAATTGGCGAGAAAGACATCTGGGGAAGAAGCATGTGGATAGATCTCTCCCAATGGGCAAAGGACACAAAGATATTTGTGTCTCATGTAAATGCTCATCAAAAGAGGACATCGGCAGAAGAAACATTCAATAATCAGGTGGATAAGATGACCTGTTCTGTGGATAGTCAGCCTCTTTCCCCAATTGCCCAATGGGCCCATGAGCAAAGTGGACATGGTGGCAGAGATGGAGGTTATGCATGGGCTCAATAACATGGACTTCCACTCACCAAGGCTGACCTGGCTACAGCTGCTGCTGAGTGCCAAATCTGCCAGCAACAGAGACCAACTCTGAGACCTCGATATGGAGCTATTCCTCGGGGTGACCAACCAGCAACGTGGTGGCAGGTTGACTACATTGGACCACTTCCAAGATGGAAAGGGCAGTGCTTTGTTCTTACTGGGATAGATACTTATCCTGGTTATGGATTTGCCTTTCCTGCACGTCATGCTTCTGCCAAGACTACCATCCAGGGACTTACAGAATGCCTTATCCACCGTCATGGAATTCCACACAGCATTGCTTCTGACCAGGGATCTCATTTCACAGCTAAAGAAGTAAGGCAGTGGGCCCATGACCATGGGATTCATTGGTCTTACCATTTTCCCCACCATCCTGAAACAGCTGGCTTGATAGAACGGTGGAATGGCCTTTTAAAGGCACAATTACAGCATCAATTAGGTGGTAATAGTCTGGAAGGATGGGGCAGAATTCTCCAGAAGGCAGTATATGCCTTAAACCAGCGTCCAATATATGGTACTGTGTCTCCTATAGCCAGGATTCACGGGTCCAGGAATCAAGGGGTGGAGACAGGAATAGCTCCTCTTACTATCACTCCTAGTGACCCATTAGGAAAATTCTTGCTTCCTGTTCCCGCAAGCCTGTATTCTACTGGCTTAGAAGTTTTGAGTCCAGAGCAGGGAATGCTTCTCCCAGGAGACACAGCAACTATTCCTTTGAACTGGAAGCTAAGGCTTCCTCCTGGTTTTTTTGGACTTCTGATGCCCTTGAGCCAACAGGCTAAGAAAGGAATAACAGTATTAGGAGGGGTGATTGACCCAGACCACCAAGGAGAAACTGGACTGGTTCTCCACAATGGTGGTAAGGAAGAATATGTCTGGCGTATAGGAGACCCATTAGGGCGTCTCTTGGTATTACCATGACCTGTGATTAATGTCAATGGGAATTTATGGCAACCCAACACAGGAAAGACAGTAAATGGTCCAGATCCTTCAGGAATGAAGTTATGGATAACCCCTCCAGGTAAAGAGCCAAGACCTGCAGAAGTACTTGCTGAAGGTGGAGGAAATACAGAATGGGTAGTAGAAGAAGGTAGTTATAAATACCACCTAAGGCCACGTAACCAGTTACAGAAATGAGGATTATAATTGCCATGAGTGCTTCTGGTCTGGACTGTCAAGAATAGACTTGTGCATGTCCACATACTCTAAGAAGATATTTATGTAATATAATATAATGTTAATCTGTAGTTATGATATGAAATGCTATAATCTACATTATGATATTGTGTTATTGGACACTAAGACTAAGCATTTCTTAAGGGGCATTGTCATTGATCTTGGAAAAAAAATAATGCGTGTGCAGTTGTACGTGGATAGCTATATTATGTTAGGCGGGACTCAGAATCTTACTGTTTTTATTTGTAGAATTTTTAATGGCCTAAGGAAATTTGATTTGGTGTCAAGTTGACAAGGGGTGGACTTGTGATAGTTAAGCCTGGGTGTCAACTTGACACACAGGGTATTAACTAAGCTGGGCTGAGACCACCTCTGGAAAGGATCAACTGAGACTACTTGAAAGGATAGTACATGCCCTAGATCCTATCAGAACTCCAAAGCTCTCAAAGGATTCTCCCAATACTACATGGTATACAAAAAGGAGCCACCAAGGAGAACGGATCCCTTCTTTCAGCTGTGCTAGGAATCGTTCTTCCTTCCGGCGGCCCAGTTCCTTCAACCTTCCAAGACTCCAGGAGTTCTCCAGCCTTCAGCCATCACCTACTTGACTACCGAACTGAGCAGCTAGCTGTTGGCAGCCATCGTTGGAACTACCTCGGCTACTGACAGCCTTCGCTGGACTACCTCGGCCATATCTGTAAGCCAACTCAATAAATTTCCTATATATATTTTTTATATATGTATATATTCATTCTGTGAATTCTGTGACTCTAGAAAACCCTAACTAATACACCAAGTATCTGATAAAGCACTATTATTCAGAGGGCACGAAGAACTTAGAAAACTAAACACCAAGGAGATAAATGGCCTGGGAAGTCAAAAGAAACTTTTCCAAGGATGAAATTGAAATGTCTAATAAATATCTTAAAAAATGCTCCGCATACTTAACCATCAGGGAAATGCAAATCAAACCTTACCTGAGATAGCATCTCACTCTGGCCAGGATGGCAAAAATCTACAATACAAACAACACCAAATGCTGGAGAGGATGTGAAGAGAAGGGAACTCTCCTACATTGCTGGTGGGAATGCAGACTTATATAACCACTCTTGTGATCAGTTAAAGATTGAAATTCCATATGACCCTGCTATTCCACTTCTGGAGTATTCCCCCTAAAGCAAAAATTCACCTCAATAACACAAGCATAGCCATGTTCATAGCAACACTGTTTACAATAGCAATGTCATGGAATCAACCCAAATGCCCAACTGTTGACAAGTGGATAAGGAAAATGTGGTACAGTTATATAATGGAATACTACTCAGACATCAAAAAAGATGAATTAATGAAATTGCCAGGAAATGGATGGAATTAGGAAAAAATATATTGAGTTAAGTATCCCAGACACTGTAAGTATTCTCTAATAGGTGGATCTTATAACCAAACCCTGTTAGTGACTTATTCAAAGATAAATCTCTCTAATACCTACAGTAATCACAAAGATTATAAACAGGAGGTATGGGGAAGGAGTGTCCTCCCAGAAATAAGGAGAGAGGGGATCATGCTTCAGTAGAAAAAATCAAGTATTACAAGAAAGTAGCGAGCATCTTCCTTCCTGGCCACTTGCTGCTGAGGGGGTTTGATCTCACCAATCAGGGAAGGTACAGTGACTGGTAACCATCCTGCAAATGGGAGACTTCCCCCCCCCCCGCAAATTGTGGTCTCCTACTTCTATTCCATCTACCTTTGAATATCCTCTTATAGTAAGATTTCATTTAAACAGCCTTTTATCGTTGATTAGGAAGTGACCTCCAGTACCACTCAGGATGGAGCCAAGGGCAGTGCACAAACAGCAAAACTGAAAACAGCAACAGACAGTAATTCAGAACACCAGATACCCTTCATTAACACCTGAAACCAGAACAGTCAAATCTCTCCCCATCCTAAATTTCGGGAAACTTGCAGAACAAGGGGTGGCAAGATTATAAGAGCCTAAAGCTGGGGAGGACCAATGATATGCCAAATACTCCACACAAGTTTGGGTCGCAGAAGCCATAATCGGACTTTGCATGATCTGCCCAATGACTCACATGTCAACGACCCCCCAAAGTCTCACATTGTTTACACGCATTAAGATCCTTAGAGGCAAGGGATTAACAGTCATAATAGTGTTCCGATACTAAAGGAAGCCCAAAAAAGGTCTCTGGGAATGCCACTGAGTCCTTACACCTCACTAGACTGGAGAACTCAGAGGGAAGTTAGGCATTCACACAAAAGGATGCTCCAGGGAATGGGAGGGGAGAAGGGGGAGGAAGTGGGAGAAGGGGAGGGAAGGGGTGAAAGGAAGGGAAAAAGGGGGGGGAGGGTACAAAGGAGACTGAGTAGGGTTGGAGGGAGGGAAGGGAGTGGGGTACCTATTGAGCTTGTATGATTGGGGAAAAATACATATAATAAAACATGAAAGAAAGAAAGAAAGAAAGAAAGAAAGAAAGAAAGAAAGAAAGAAAGAAAGAAAGAAAGAAAGAAAGAAAGAAAGAAAGAAAGAAAGAAAGAAAGAAAGAAAGAATTGCTTAAATTTTATAAATAGAACCTTTGTCATTTCTTAGCTTGTTGGATCTTTTGATGATTTGTAAGAATCTCAGAGACTGAGGAATTGCCTCTTAATGACATGTTTTCCTCATCTAAAGCCAAAATAGATTTATTTGTATAAATGAAGAACTAATGGCCCTCAGAAGCTTAGGGTACCTTTTTCCAAGACTGCTGTCTAAGAACTCAGTAATGGACACCAAGGGGGCAAATTCTAGAGCACCAGACTGGAGAACACAGTAAAAACCCCATTATAATTGAACCCCACATTAAAAGAAAGACACAATTCCACAGCTCACTCAAGATAGGACACAGAGAAGGCCTTGAAGCTAGACAAAAAATTACTGCAATATGTTATTCTCGATGTCCATTTTTAAAACAAAATGATAGCACTCTCAAACAAACAAGAGACTATGATTTACAAAACTAAAAGCAATTAATCAATGGGACCTGATGGTATATTTGGAGATTGGATTCAGCAACTTCTGAACTTCCAAATCAATTTGTGGATTTATTCAAAGAAAAGAAGATAACTATTTATTTAAAAGAATAAGTGAGTGGATAAGGAAACTGTGGTACATCTATACAATGGAGTACTACTCAGCCATCAAAAATGATGAATTACTGGAATTTGCTGGGAAATGGATGTCATTAGAAAGAATTATATTAAGTGAAGTATCCCAAACCCAGAAAATTAAGCGCCGTATGTACTCCCTAGTAGGTGGCTCCTAGTACCAAACTCACCCAGCCCACATTGAGACACTCAAAAGTAAACCTATGTAACACAGTAATTGCAAGGATTATGAACAAGAGAGATGGGTTAGGAGGGCCACACCAGAAACAAGGAGAGAAGAGACCATGTTACAGCAGAGAAAATAGGCCTCCATCAAGGTCTGCAAGTAAGTAATGAGAAACCTGGTTAAGTTCACAGACGTTCTTTCCTGATCTCACCAGAAGGGGAGGGCATATATCCTAGCAGATAAAAAGTAATCATTTTGCAAATGGGTGATGGACCCCTCCCTCACTGAGGTTTCCTACTCTTATTACATCTACCCTTGAATGTGCTATTACAACAAGACTCCAGTTTAACAGCTTTTTGTCTCTGGCCAGGGGGTGACATACAGTGCCCAGCAGAATGGAGTGAAGGGAATTGCAGGAGCAGCAAAACTGCAAAAGAAAATCAACAAACCACAATCCAGAACTTCAGAGACTCTATATCAATCACATAGAACTAGGACAGCCTAATCTCTCCCCATCCTGGAGCTCAGGGACATTTGCGGAAGAGGGGGCGGTAAGATTGTAAGAGCAAAAGGATGGGAGGAGCAACGATTTGCAAGATTCTCAACAATAGTTGGGGCCAAAGCAATCATAATGGGACTTTGCATGCCCTGAGCAATGTCCAGCGCACTGTTGCCCTCATAAAGTCTAGCATCTGTTAAGGGCACCGAGACCCCTGGAGGCAAGGGATTGACAGCCATAGTAGTGATCTTATGCTTAAGGGGAACAAGAGAAAGGGCTTATGGAAATGCCACTGGGTCCTTATATGTCATCGGAGAGGAGGACCCAGTGGAGAGTTAGGCGTACACAATAAAGGACTCTCTGGGAATTGGGGGGGAGGCACTGGGGGAAGGGGAGGGGGAGGAGGGGGGAGGGAGGGAACTGGTAAAAAATTTTAAAATGTATAATTAAATTTTTAATAAAAAAAAAGAATAAGTGATAAATTGTTTAAGTAAAGGAGGAATGAGATGTCAATAAGAAATAAAATTTTAAAAAGTATTGAAAGAGCTTAACAGAAAAATACAGCTGTAGGATCCATAAACAAGTATCAAAATGGCAAAATGCCCTAGCACTAACTGCTTTTCATGTGAATGAATTAAGTTCTACAATCAAAAGAAATACACTGGCAGAATAAACATCAGAACAATGCAACTCTATACAGTTGATGGTCATTTTAACAACACATGCAGGTTGACTGTGAAAAATATAAAAAGATTGTTTATGCAACTAATCAAAGTGAATTAGAGATTACTCCACTTATATTAAGCAAATTACGCTTCAAATCAAAACTGCCACAGTAGGTAGAAAAAAACATTTTAATTAAATAATAGTATCAATTTCCCAAAAATATATAATAATTATAGCCATACATGTGTCAAATATTATTTTTTCATAAAAGGCTAATAGAAGATAAGAGAAAATCATAGACAAAACCTATGTGCATACATCTAGGATCTCTAAGGAATAAACAAGGGATATTATTCTACAAGATGGGTGTGCTTGCTAGATACATAGATGTCCACTTCGCTACTGAATGCTGAACTCTGAGCATATCTGTGAAGAATTAGTCATCAAAGCAAGTCCCAAGCAACTCTACATGAGATTATGTAATTGATATGGGAAGATCCAGTCCATGGTTGGTGGGATCATCCCTCTGGGCAATTAAGTAAGATGGTGGGACTAGTTCAGTAATTTGGCATTCTTTTGCAGATTCAAAGTCTGGCAAGTGAACTTTGTCCCTTTTCAGCAATTTGTTGACCTCTACTGTTGCTATGAACTCTCTTGCCAAACTGAATTAAGAATTGTAATGGAG
Organism: Typhlomys cinereus; assembly: GCA_023101885.1. Lineage (NCBI taxonomy): Eukaryota > Metazoa > Chordata > Mammalia > Rodentia > Platacanthomyidae > Typhlomys > Typhlomys cinereus. The sequence continues at coordinate 515,925 of JALPQD010000582.1, forward strand.
AATCAAAAGCAAGAACAAAGCCCCCTTATTTCTTTAAAACTCTTTGGCTGTGATTGTATCAGCAAAATACAGGCAAACTCCAATAATGAGTGAAGAAAATCTCTCCATGATGACTAAAAACTAATGAAATTCATGCTCACTAAGTCAACACTGTAGAAGATACTTGAAAGAATCCTGCACACTGAAGAGGAAGATAGACACATCATGTCTGTCACAGCAAAGAATAGAATAAAATCAGAAATAAACAGAAAACTGGCCTATTTATCGCCTACAATATACACACCTAGTTGCCAAATACACTTTTTTTAATTTTGGTATTTTTTATTATTATTATTTATTCAATTGTGCATGTGTGCATATGTATGTGTGCGCGCATGTGTGTATGTGTGTGTGTGTGTGTGTGTGCGTGGGTGGGTGTAGAACCACGGACGAATTCGGGAACCCTCCACCTCCTTCTGCCCCGGGATTCATAGGCTCCGCCCTACCAGGACCAGAAGTGCAGGCCGCCCCTGCTTCCGCCTGGCGTGCGATCTGGGATCCGAACTCAGGACCTTCGGAGTCGTAACCCCTGAGCCACCTCTCCAGCCCTACAAATGCAGTCTTAACATGAAATCATGGAGAAGGTATTTCCAGGAAATGGAACTATATAAAAATCAGGAGTAGTAATGACAATATTTAACAAAACAGGCCTCTAGACAAAACAATACAAGATAAATCAGGTCATTTCACCTGGGTTAATGGAATAATCCATCAAGAGGATTCAACAGTTTTAAACATACATACACAATATATTACATGATTTCATACCCCACTCTCACATATTGACATGTCCTCCAGATGAAGGAAAAATTTGTTACAGTTAGATATAGGCCAATTTGACAACTGAGTGTTGAGTCATTAGGCACACCTGTGAGGAATTATTTAGCTAAGACAAGATCTGAGAGAACCTGTGTGAGATTATCTAATTGATGTATGAAAACCTAGTCTATAACGAGTGGGACTTTACCATTGGTAGAAGGATAAGAGGAAGTAGGTTCAGTATTTTGGTATATTTTGGACCACAGGCATAGAGATATTCTGGCAAGCGAGAAAACATGCCTTTCTCTCAAGTTGTTGCGCAGATGTAGTGTGGCCAGTTCACTCAGAATCTGATATTGTTATGAATTTTCCTGTCAAGCTGGGCTATGAACTATAATAATAAATCATAAACAACAATAAAACCCCTTGTTACCCGAAAAAAAAAGAAGTTAATTATTTCCTTTGCATATTTTGGCAAATAAGAAAGAAATCAAGCAATTGCAGGCAGTAATTAAAATTTTGAAAAAATAAAAAAACAATAAAGGTAATTATATAATTGCTAATAGCACAGATGTTTCTTCTCCCTTCTCTCGATTAAAAACAATTGCATAATAAAATGTATATGTAATTAAATTATCATCCCTGCATGACATATGACTGTAATATAGTATCAATACAAAGCTGAATATTGTGACAAATATCTATTATTCTAGGATTTAGGATTCTGATGCAGGAAGACAAAAAATTCAAAGAAAACTGTGATGCCAAGTAAGATTCCCTCTCTGACAAAAAACAAAAATTGCGACAATAGAAATAATAATTAATTAATTATAGCTCAAGGGAGACAAGCAAATTCAAATTGGGACTGTGAAAAGCAAACAACACCAAATGATAAATGTGTGAAAATCCATATTGATGTCTATAAAATACACACACACACACACACACACACACACACACACACACACACACACTCTTGGCATGCTTATGTTTCATTTGTTCTCCTACCACATTTATTATGCATAGAATCAATAACTATTTGTGATAAACTTTTTGTCTTAGAATTTGCAACTGTAATATTCACAGAAGTAATAATATGAAATGTAGATTAAAACTACTGCAAAAGCAATATGTTTCCATTAATTTGATATAGACTGTTAAAGTAAAATATGCAATGAATCCTAAACAAATAATAAGGAACTAACTTTGAAATACATAAATCAAAAATATAACAAAATAATCACATAGAATTGAAACGTTACATAGTAAAATATTACTTTCATGCAAAAAGCAGTAAAAGAAGTGGAAAAAAATTAATTGGACATAGAAAAAATTAATATACATGTATCCATTAAATTAAATGGTGAAGTATTTAAAGTCTAATCTACAGGCATTATTGATTACAAAACTTCCATGTTTGTGTGTTCTACAGGAAGCATATAGATCAAGTCAAAAATGTGAAAGCAAAATTATGGAAAAGTAATTGTAGTGGTCCTTCTAATGTCAGATATAGTAGACATTCTAGCATATCACTATAATTAAAATTGAATCTAGAACAGAAAAATAATGAACATGGTAGGAACATAAATATCTTAAGTATATAATATACCTGATATAGCCCTTACCTACACAAAATAATAAACTGAAATTCATTAATAAATAATTACATAAAATTGTAAGAAATTTCAGCATACAAACTTTGATACTTAAAGAAGAAAAAGGCATAGTCAAAGAAACAGAGGTCTTCTAAAACACTATGTAAGTCGACCTGATGAGTTTGTAGCCACTGCAGCAATAGGAAAACTACAAATTCTTGTCAATGTCATAGAAAGTATTCTCAAGAAAAAACTCATGAGCTAACAATAAAATAAATTCAACATCAAATGTAATGCTCTCGAAAGAAAATGGAAGTTGAAAAGTAATAGTATTAATTTGAAAATTAAAATTTATGTGGCTATTAAACAGACCCCTAATTAATTGAGTGAAATAAACCACAAGTGTTACTAGAAAACTCATTCACAGGAATGAAAATGAAGACATAATAAACATGATTGATAGAGCAAAGAGTTTTTAAAGTACAAAATTGAAATTATGACTGCTTACAATAAAAATGACAAAATGATCTCAAAGTAATAGCCTAAATTTGGAGAACTTCAAACAGAAGTAAATGTAACATGAATAAATTGGAAAAAAGTAATAAGATTAGAGTAGAACCTAAACCAAAATTAAAAAAGCATGACAAATGCAAGTTTATTCTTTGTAAAGATCGACCAAATTGACCAAACAAAAAATATATGCCCACAGAAAGCTGTCACTACTTGCTAAAGACCTGAACAATATCTAGCCATCACCATTCCATCAGAGAAAGGAAAGGGGCCACGAAATTAGACTATAATGTTGCAACTGTGAAGGGGCTCGTAGGGTTGTACCCTTACCCTGAGAATTAACAAAAAGTTAACAGCTGCTAACATGGGGAGGGACTCAAAAGATGGTGCCACTCCCTGAGGACAAACAAGCAGTTACCAGTACTATTGAGAAGGGTTCTTGAGATAATGTCCCTCCCCCCACAGGTATGTCTCACAGATAATGCCCCTATATGTCTCCCAAGACATATAGGCAGTTAACAGTTGTTAAGTTGGAGAAGCTCAAGAGGTTCATCTCTCCTTGATAGCTAGGTAGTAAATGGTTGGTGGGTGACGGTATACAATTTGTTCAGTGGTTTAACTACCTATAAATGTAGCCACTTAGAATATGCCCATGTTCTGCCCAATGAAACATAATGGGTTGCTAGTTAAAAAAAAGGAAAATATGGAAATGAATTAGCATTATTGAGAAGGATTCAAATAAATGTAATAAGAGAAAAATATGATTGAGATACATTACATACATGAGTGAGATTGTCACATTGTATAAGTAATATATGCCACTAAATCTTTAAAGAGATGGGGCGTTAATAATGGTATTGTGGAAATCGAGAGTCTATAAATGAATACTATGAATAGCCAAATATCAGCAAAATAGATTATTCAGTTGAAATGCAGAACTTCCAAAAGAACAAAAACTATACATGCCGAATCAGAATAAAATTTATTCAAATTCTAAGTAGACCTATAACAAATTGACTACAGTACAAATTTAAAATAACTACTCAAAAAGTAGAGGTCAGATATGCTGGCTTCACTGGTGAATTTAAGCACACATTAAAATTCCATTAATGAAGACAGATTGTGAATTTTACATAGAGAAACATTACTGTGAAAGGGATAGATATGAGCATCCAGAAATGAGACCTAATGTTCATGGGTAATTGGCTTTGAACATGGGGGCCAAGAAAGTATAATAGAAAACATTATTTTGACAAACTGTTGGGCCAAGAGGATATCAATCACAAAGATTGAAATTGAATACCCACATTACATCATGAATAAAAATTAAAGTGGATGAAAAATAAGCTAAACATGTACACAACTACAGAATGAAAATACGTGTGTAAGTTTTTCAGTAAATTCACAAAAGTGAATTTCAAAGAGGGAACTGAACATCTATCCTAAAAATGTTCCTCAGATGCTGAATAAAACTCAAATACTTTAAAAGCACTATATAATACTGTCATTAGCTTCCAGAGTGTAAGCAAGTGCAACACTTGCTTAAAATGTAACAATACATCATTTATATTATAGGATAGCCTTTTTCTTTTCTTTTCCCAACTCTTATTTTGCAATAGTAAAATAGCTTGATTAGACTTCTGTTTTTGTTGAAATGAATAAGACTTTATTTTGCTGTCCATTTTTCTTTGCCTATTTTTTATTTTCTTCATTTTTTGTGTAGGTGTCAGTGTGTGTGTGTACATGTGTGCATGCATGTGTGTGGGAGGTGTATTCTGTGTGGTCTATGTGTATCAGAGAACACTGTGTGCCCATGGAGGCCCACGGGTGACTTCAGGAGTAATCCTAGATTGCTCTACCTTCTTATTGTTTTGATCTGGGGTTTTCCAGGTTCTACATTCTAGGACCAGAAATTGAGGCCACCAACATTTCTGTCCAGCCTTTTGATGTGGGATCTGGGATTGGAACTCAGATCCTTTTGCTTGTGAGGCAAAGGCGTTAATCACTGAGCAATCATTCCAGTCCTCATTTTATCTATTTTTGTAGTTGATATTTCCTAGATAATTAATTACTGTCTATTGATTGTTTTTCTCCACTTTAAGATCTGCAAAATCATGACTTTTGTATTTCTTTGGAAGAGACACACAGGAGTAATATTGTGCTTATTATTGGAAATTGCAAACTTGCATGAACTAGGGGTAGAATCATTTCCTGACTGGGATTCTATATAGTATAAATGGAGAAAAGGGAACTGAGCAGGAGCACATATTCATCTCTCTGCTAGCTGACTTTTGATACAATGTGACTAGCTCCATCAAGTTCCTGCTTCCTTAATGTCCCCATCATGAAACTAGGAGCCACAACAAACTCTTTCCAACATAAGTTGGAGAGTTTTTATAATCATAGCCACAAAACTGCAAAGAGCAATAAATTTAGAATTTAGATGAATTAAAGCATATGTTGTTATTTTAAAGCAAGCTTTACAAGTCAGATGCAATTTTTAATAGCATTACTTTCAAATGTATCTTTGAGGTAAATGAAAGATGCATTTTTAGACAACTTACCAGAACAAAATGAGATAAAGTATTTATAATATTGAATTATCAATTAAACTGATGTTACATTGATATTCTAATTATAACGCTCCTATGCAAAAGTTCCAGCTGATTGCCTTTTCATATAATAATATGATCAATATGATTAAAATATGCTATGTACATGTATGTTTCACATAATTCATATATACTAATAAAAGGACAACATAAGATTGTAATCTGAATCAAAAATACAGGATATCCAGAGGAAAATTTTGTGTCCTTTTCATGGTTATTGCTCATGAGCAGATATTCCTAAAAGTACTAATGCTTCAATCACTGTAACAAAAGTGAAATTCAAAGAGGGAACTGAACATCTATCCTAAAAATGTTCCTCAGATGCTGAATGAAACTCAAATACTTTAAAAGCACTATATAATACTGTCAGTAGCTTCCAGAGGAAAATGTTTATAAATAAGAAACTATATGATGATATTTAGCTAGGAAGCCATTGTTGAGTCTATTCAGGTAATGTTAAATTCAAAGGAAAAGTAAGAATATAGATTACATAAGTAATGAAAAATAATTACTGTTTAACTCTTTCATCATTGTAAAACCATATTATGAATCATGTTAATTAAAATTAACTGTGGGAAGATCCCCAGAACTGGTAAGATCCACATAGCATGACAGGACACCCAACCCAACCACCCCAGCCATGGAGAAAGTGCCATGGAATTGGTAGAACACATATAGAGCATCAGAATGTATGGTACACCTGTCCCAACCCACAGAAAAGGTGCACTGGATCCAGTAAGACCCACACACTGCATGCTGCTCCCCTCCAAAATAAACTCAGAAACAGACTACATAACACAGGAAACGCTAAAAGGGGTAGCAAAACAATCTCAGTCAGTAGAAGATTATAAGAACCATACTACTCAAGCGAGGATGGCCATATCACACAACTATAAGATCCCATCCAAATCCAGAGAAGGTTTCCCAGCAACAGCCAATGTCTACAACCTTATTTGACTCAGGAGAACCAAAAACAAATACTGTGGAAAGAAGTCAATGACTTAACACAAGATGCTGAAATCACATTGTAAAACAGCAAAATGCACTAAATGCCAAGAAAGTGTGTCTCCCACAAAAAAAAGCACTAACCCCATTTCAATACATTCCAATCAGAATAACCTCCTGGATAGTAGCCAGGGAAGCAACATTCAGGATCATGTCTTCCAAAAAAAATATTGATATGATCAACAAACTGCAAAAAACCTGAAATAAGAACTAGAAAAATGACAAAAGGAACATGAAGAATTTAGAAAGGAAATGAATAATCATATGATCTTATATGAAAGGTAAAATAATAAGTTAGCTGAGATAATTCTGTGCTGAATCCATCTGGCAGGAGTAGCCATCTTAATATCTGACAAAAATACATTTCAAATCAAAGCACGTATCTTTTTTTTTTAGTAGCAATGCTTTTATTTATTTTAAATATTATGTATTTGAGAGAGAGAGAGAGAGAGAGAGAGAGAGAGAGAGAGATTGAGAGAGAGAGAGAGAGAGATTGAGAAAGAGAAAACATGCCCTGGCAAAAAGTGGAAATCAGAGGACTAATCTTGAGTTCTTTCCTTTCACCATGTGGGCTTTGAGGAATTGAATTCAGGTCACCAGGTTTTCAAGCAGGTACCTTATTTACTGAGCTATCTCTCTGGCTACAGTGGAAATATTTCTAAAGATATTTTTGGATACTTGCTGGTAAAGAAACTGTATTACTAACAGGAGCAAGACTTGTCTGTATTAAACTATACACTGTACATGCATAGATTTTAGATAAACAGAAACCTGCTCAATAGTTTAGTACTGATTGTCCCAAATCATTGCTAAGCTTCAAATGCATTTATTTGTTTTTATTTTTTTATATAATACATTTTTATTATTATTTCAGCTCATACAAACTTAATAGGTACACCAGTTCCCACCCTCCCTCCTCCTCCCCCCAGAACCCCCTGCTCCTCCTCCGCTCACCACTCCCGCCCCATCCCCCCGTGCCTCCTGCCCCCATTCCCAGAGTCCTTTCTTATGCATGCCTGACTCTCCTCTGGGCCCTCCTCTCCGATGACGTACAAGGACCCAGTGGCATTTCCCTGAACCCCTTCCTGTGTTCCCCTTAAGCATAGGAACACTACTGTGGCTGTCAATCCCTTGCCTCCAAGGATCTTGGTGCCTTTAGCAGATGCTAGACTTTGTGAGGTCAATAGTGTATTGGACAGTGCGCCGGGCATACAATGTCCAATTATGATTGCTTCGGCCCTAACTTGTGTGAAGTTTCTTGCAAATCATTGCTCCTCCCATCCTTTTGCTCTTACACTCTTACCGCCCCCTCTTCCACAAATGTCCCTGAGCTTCAGGATGGGGAGAGATTAGTCTGGCCTAGTTCTAAGTGGTTGATACAGAGTCCCTGAAGTTCTGGATAGTGGTTGGTTGATTTTCTTTTGCAGTTTTGTTGTTCCTGTAATGCCCTTCACTCCATCGTGATGGGCACTGTATGTCACCCCATGGCCAGAGACAGAAAGCTGTTAAACTGGAGTCTTGTTATAAGAGCACATTCAAGGGTAGATGTAATACTTATACCCAAAATTGGAAACGCAGGGTCATATGGCGTTAGGCAATGGGAGGGTCAATCACCCATTTGCAAAATGGTTATTTTTTAATCTGCCGGACTATATGTCCTCCCCTTCTGGTGAGTTCATACCCCCTTAGTTGTAAATGATCAGGAACGAATTGTGAACTTAACTAGGTGTCACATTACTTTCTTGCAGTCCTTGATGGAGGCCTATTTTCTCTACTGTAACATGGTCACTTCTCTCCTTGTTTCTGGTGTGGCCCTCCAACCCCATCCCTCCTGTTCATAATCCTTGCAATTACGGTAGGTAATACATAGATTTACCTATGAGTGTCTCAAGATGGGCTGGGTGGGTTTGGTATTAGGAGCCACCTATTAGGGAGTACATACGGCGCTTAATTTTCTGGGTCTGGGATACTTCACTTAATATAATTGTTTCTAATGACATCCATTTCCCGGCAAATTCCAGTAATTCATCATTTTTGATGGCTGAGTAGTACTCCATTGTATAGATGTACCACAGTTTCCTTATCCACTCGTCAACTGTTGGACATTTGGGTTGATTCCATGTCTTTGCTATTGTAAACAGTGCTGCTATGAACATGGTCATGCTTGTGCTATCGAGGTGAACCTCTGCTGTATGGGGGGTTATACCCAAAAGTGGAATCGCAGGGTCATATGGCATTTCAATCTTTAATTTCTTTAAGAATCTCAAGACGGCTCGCCAGAGTGGCTGTATGAGCCTGCACTCCCACCAACAATGTAGGAGAGTTCCCCTCTCTCCACATCCTCTCCAACATTTGTTGTTGTTTATATTGTGGATTTTTGCCATCCTGACCGGGGTGAGATGATATCTCAGGGAAGTTTTGATTTGCATTTCCCTGATGGCTAAAGACGTGGAGCATTTTTTAAGATATTTCTTAGACATTTTAATTTCATCCCTGGTAAAATTTCTGTTAAGTTCCAGGGCCCATTTTTTAATTGGGCCATTGGTTTCCTTGATGTTTAGTTTTCTAACTTCGTTGTGCACTCTGGACAGTAGAGCTCTATCAGATATGTGGTTAGTGAAGATTTTCTCCCATTCTGTGGGTTGCCTTTGAGCTCGTGTTACAATCTCTTTATCTGAACAAAAGCTCTTTAATTTCACAAGATCCCAACTGTTGAGAGTTGGTAGCAGTGACTGTGCCATTGGATGTCTGTTTAGGAAATGTTGGCCTAGCCCAAACAGCTCGAGGGAGTTCCCTATCTTTTCAACTATGGTTTTTATAGTCTCTGGCCTTATATCAAGGTCCTTGATCCATTTGGAATTAAGTCTTGTACATGGTGACAAGTATGGGTCCAGCTTTAATCTTCTGCATGTGGAGATCCAGTTTTGCCAGCACCATTTGTTGAAGATGCTGTTCTTTTTCCATTGGATTCTTTGGGCCCCTTTGTCAAAGACCAAATGGCTGTAATTTTGTGGGCTTATATCTGGATCTTCAATCCTTATCCATTGATCTGTGTGTCTATTTTGGAGCCAGTACCAGGCTGTTTTTATAACTATGGATTTGTAATATAAACTAAGGTTCGGTATGGTAATACCTCCAGCAGTGTTTTTTTACTCAGGATTGTCTTTTGTGCCTCCATATGAATTTTGAGATTATTTGGACATGTATCTTAAGAGACACAGAAGGATACACACTGAAAGAATAAGATATGAAAAACTCAAAACTCTAAACATATATGTTCCAAACATAGGCACACCCACATTTGTTAAACGAACATTACAAGTCATAAAACAGAAAGCACCCAAACATACACCCTATTCTCACCAATAGAAGGGTCAACAGACCAAAAACTGAACAAAGACAAACTGGTACATAAACCAAATGAACCTGACAAACATCTACCAACCACTCAATCCTAACAACGAGGAATATACATTCATTTCAGTAGCCCATGGACTTTCTCCAAAATAAACCACATACTAGGCAAGAAAGCAAGTCAAAACAAATACAAGAAAATGTAAATCTTCTGGTATACTCTGATCACCTAAGAAATAAATAATAAGTTAAACAACAGAAGATACACAAATTCCTGGAAACTTAACAACATAATACTGAATGAGAAAAGTGTATGGAAAGAAGTAAAAGCAAAAATTCAAAAGTTCCTAAAATTCAAGGATAATGAAAATACATTTTATGAGAACCACTGGGACACAAGAAAGGTGATCCAAAAAGGAAAGTCCATAGCCTACACCAAAAATTCAGCTTAAAGATTTAGAGAAAGAAGAACTAAACAACTTAAAAAAAATAGTAGAATGTATGGAAATTGGTAGGATCAGAGGAGAAATAGCTGAAAATGAGACAAGAAAAAAATAAAAAGAATCAAAGAAAGAGCTAGGTTTTTTTTAAATGCTTAACATTGGCAAATCCTTAGCCAAATTAACCAAAACAAAGAGAAACCAAAATTAATAAAATTAGAGACAAAAATGTAGCTATCACAACAGGTATCAAGGAAATTCAGAGAATCATAAGGTCATACTTCAAAAATACATAAACCAGAAAATATGACAATCAGAAAGAAATCGATGAATTTTTAAATATGTGCAAAACACCAAAATTAAACCATGGTATGCTGAATTATTTAGCGAGTCCTATAACAAGTGAGGTTGAAGCAGTAATTGTGAATATCTCTACCTATAAAAAAGTCAGCACCAGATGGATTCAACCCAGGATGTGATCAGATATGCAAAGAATAATAAATACTAATAAATACCAGTAATCCTTAAATTATTCCATAAAATAGAAAAGGAAGGAATACTTGCAAACTCTATGAAGCCAACATATTATACAGATCCCCAAACCAAACAAAGACACACACACACACACACACACACACACACACACACACACACACAAAAAAAAAAAAAAAAAAACAATGTAGGCCAATCTTCTTGATGAACACAGATAAAAAGATCCTGGAAAAGTTCTAGAAACCCGGATTCAAAAACATATCAACATAACATACAGTATGACCATGTTAGGTTTATTCCATAAATATGTTTGTTACAATGTATGTAAATCAATAAATACCATTCACTACATAAACAAATGCAAAGGCAAAAATAATGTTTCTCTCACTTGATGTCAAAAAAGATTTTTGATAAACTCCAAAAACATTTTTATAAGACTCTGGAGAAAATAAGGATGGAAGAAATATTTATCAGCATAATAATATTTATCATAGCTCCTAAAATGATGAAATGCAATGGAATAAAACTTACCAAGGATTCAAAACGTCTATACAATGAAAACTTTAAAACCCCAAAATAAAAAAAAGAGGTTACAGAAGATGCCACAAGATGGAAAGACCGTCCATGTTCCTGGAATAGCAGAATCAGCATTGTGAAAATGAACATTCTACCAAAAGAAATATAAAAATTCAATGCAATACGGAACAAAATACCAACAATATTTTTCATAGAAAAGGAAAAAAATTCAAAATTCATGTGGAAGCATAAAAGGCCCAGGATAGTAAAAAAAAAAAAAAATGTTAGTAATAAAAACTTGGCGAGTGTAATCACCAAGTCAGAACTTAAACTATACTACAAATCCATAATAATAAAAACATCATGGTACTGAACGATCAAAAGAGAGAAAGACCAATGGATTAGAATTAAAGACCCAAATAGAAGTGTGTACACCTAGAGTCAACTGATTTTTGACATAGGTGCCAAAAATCCAATAGTAAAATGGAGAGCATCTTCAACAAATAGTGCTAGCAAATATGGATGTATAAATGCAGAAAAATGAAACTGTACACTTATGTATCACCAAAAAAATGGACTCCAAATGGATCAAAGACATCAATGTTAGACCAGAGACTATGACACTCCTAGAAAAAAAATAGGTAATAACCTCTAATTAATTGGCCTTGGACAGCATTAACTTAACAGGACACCAAACAGACGATAAATACAACACTAAATGAGTTAGACTATATGAAATTAAGAAGCTTTTTCTCAGCAAAAGAAATTATTTGGGCAAAAAGACGAGTTACATAATGAGAGAGTATCTTACTAACCACACCTCGAATAGAGGACTAACATCTGGCCTACACAAGAATTCAAAATAAATACCAAAGAAGTAAAATCAACTCCTTTTAAAATGTGTTTTAAAACTGAAAAACATTTTTAGATTTCTTTTCTAGTTTTAGAAACATGATGAGTGGGTGTTCATGAACTCCCTTGCCCCCTGCCTCTTTTTGCATTCTTTTCCCACCCTTCCCTCTCTTTACCAATACATCTTTCTCCCTCCTACCATACTGCATGTCTACATGTGTAGAACCCAGGTTTCCCTTTTGGTTGTCTGCTCCAGTAGGAGTCCAGGCCTCTGTAGTCCACAAGGGTCACTTCCTTTTACATGTCTAACCCCAATCCCATGGTTCCACCTGCATGTAATTATTTCTTCTGAGTTTCTTGCCAAGCTTTGGGGGAATGTTGATAGGTCGGCCATTGTGCATGTCTCATGAGTATAAGTCTCATTGCATTCAATTCCTGGATGCAGCAGCCCTGTCTTGAGTGGAATATTTTGGCCTGTGTTGGACCTGCCCGCCTTTAGACTTTTACACTCTTACTGCTCTTCTTCCACAATATTCCCTGAGCCTTAGGATGTGGAGATATTTGGTTGGCCTAATTCTAGCATTTTAGGACATTTTAGGGTTGTTGGTACTGTGCACTCTGGTTGGATGTTGTCTATTTCACTGTTCTTTCCTTGTAGTAGGCTGTATCTTGTGAATCAATCTTGTGTTGAGACATTTTTAAAGAAAAACTGAAAGACATTTAGATAGAGGTTTACTACCTGCTGTTTGTGGTTAGTATTAAGACAACTGAACAACTGACTCTGTCTACTGCCAGTTTTCTCCCTGTCCACTCTTGTTTAGACCAGTTTACATTGCTGGGTGTGTGTTCCCTGTCATTTGGGTGGGGGAGTGTAGGCTAATAAGCAGGTGGTTGATTACTCCCTACTGTGCCCTATTCCTGTTCTTCCATCCCCAGTAAGAATTTTCTTCCTTAAAAGTGTTTTTAAACTCTGTATTGTATTCTTTTGTTTGTGACATTTTGGAGTCATCTTCCACTAACCCCCTGGCTTGTGTACCTCTGAATTTGTGTGTGTTGTGAGAGTTTCTGCTTGACTGCATAAAACAGAATGTTTAACACTAGGATCCACTTATAAGGGAGAATATACAATGTCTGTCTTTCTGTGTCTGGATGTTTTACTCAGCATGATTTCTTCCAGTTTCATTCATTTACTGGAAAATTTCATTGGTTCATTTTTTCCTGACTACTGAAAAGTTTACCTTGTATATATGTTCCACATTTTAATTTATCATTCTTCAAATTTTGGACATGTACATTGGTTTCATATTTTATTACTGATAAAAGAGCTGCTATAAACATGGTAGTACACATGACTCTGTTGCAGCATGCAGTATTCTTAGGGAATATTCCCAGGAGTGGTATAGCTAGGTCATGTGGAATTTTAATTTTTAGCTTTTGTATGAACTCCCAAATTGATCTCCAAAGGGGTTGTATAAGTTTATAAACACATCAGAAATATGCATCTACACCAACATATGCTTTTGTTTGTGTTTTGCATTCTAGCCATTCTGAATGGGGTGAGATGATATCACAGGGTAGTTTTAATTTACATTTCCCTAATGACTATGAGATAGAATATTTTTAAAGATGTTTATTACAAAGTTTCATCTTATGAAAAGTTTCTTTTCAGTTCTATGACCTATTTTTAATGGAGTTGTTTCCTTGCTTAGTACTTAATTTTTCAAGTTCTTTGTATATCCTGAACATTAGACTTCTATAGGATGTATTGTTAGTGAAGATGCTCTCCAATATTGTATTCTTCCTTCTTACTCAATGTCTTTTGGTGGGTAAAAGCTTTTTAATTTAATAAAATTCCACTTCTTTAAAGTTGGACTTATTCTCTGCGCCTTTGTGGTCCTGTTGAAGTAATGCTCACTGAGGCAAATCGATTTGAAAGTTTTCCATATTTTTTTAATTCTAAGAGTACTATGTACTCTTGTCTAAAATTGCTGCCTTTGGCACCATTAGAATTGATTTTCATGCAGGAAGACAAATGGGGGTCTAATTTAATTCTTAGGTATGTACATAGCCAATTATGCCAGTATTGTTTATTGAAGATGTTATCCTTTTCACAAAGTATTTTTTACCAAAGATCAGTTAACTGTAGATGAGAGCACTTATATTTGGGTTTGCAATTCTAGTCCATTGGTCTTTCTCTCTTTTGGGGGATCAGAACCATGCTGTTTTTATGACTTAGGCTTCACGATATAGTTCAAGGTCTGGTATGGTGATATCTCCTGTGGAGTTTTTATTACTCAAGACAATTTTTGCTATTCTGGGTCTTTTATGTTTCCATATGAAATTTGAGGTTGTTTCAACAATTTCTGTGAAGAATTGGATAAAAATTTTGATTGGCATTGAATTGAATCCATATATTGATTTTGGTATAATGGTCATTTTAACAATGATACGCTTGCCAATCCAGAAACATGGGAAGTCTTTCCATTTTCTGGTGTCTTCCATAATCCATTTTTCTAGGTTTTTAAAGTTTTCATTATATAGATCTTTGACACACTTGGCTAGCTTTATCCAAGGTATTTCATTTTTTTAGGAGAGGAATGGCAAATATTACTGTTTCAAATCTTTTTCACTTTGTTTATCCTTAGTGTATAGCGAAGTCACTGATTATTGATTATTAATTTTCTATCCTGCCACTATACTGAACTTGTTTACTAATTGCAGGAGTTTCTTTCCAGAAGTTTTAGGGTTCGTGAGGCATCAGATCTTCTCTTCTATGAATAGGGATAACTTGATTTGTTCTTTTCCAAGCTATATCAATTTTAAATCCCTTTGTTGTTTTATGACTCTTGCTAAGACTTCAAATACAATGTTGAAATGCTGAGAGTGGGTAGCCTTGTCTTACTCCTAATCTTAGTGGGAATATTTTCAGTTTTTTTAACATTGAGGATGACTTCTACCATAGGCTTGTTGTATATGACTTTTATTATGTTGACAAATGCTCCTTTGAACCCTATATTTTCCAGGGTATTAATTTTCCCCAATCATACAAGCTCAATAGGTACCCCTGTCCTCCCCCTTCTTCCACCTTCCCCCATCCCCCTGCACTCTTCCACCTCCCTCTCCCTTCCCCCTCTCCCAGTGCCTCCCCCCTTCCCCCTGGAGCATCCCCTTGTGTGAATCCCAAACCTCCCTCTGAATCCTCCACCCTAAGGAGGTGTAAGGACTCAGAGGCATAATCCAGAGCCCTTTCCTGGGCTCCCCGCCAGCATAGGAACACCACCATGACTGCTAATCCCTTGCCTCTAAGGACCTCACTGCCTGTGATTTATGCTGACCCTAGGGAGTTGTCAACACATCAGGCACTGTGCAGGTCATACGAAGTCCATTTATGGCTACTGCAGCCCTAACTTGTATGGTGCAGTATCTTGCATATTGTTGGTTTCCCCATCTTTAGGCTCTTACAAACTTGCCACCCCCTGTTCCCCAAGTTTCCCTGAGCTTCAGGATGGGGAGAGATTTGTCTGGTCTGGTTCCAGGTGATTAAGGCAGAGTCTTTGTGTTCTGAATTATGATTTGTTGTTGTTTTCAGTTTTGTTGTTCCTGCACTAACCTTGGCTGCATCCTGATTGGTATTGAAGGTCACCTCCTAAGGAACTGGAAGTCTGCCCTGGTCCCTGTCTAGGTCAGAAGATCCAGGGTTTTTATCATAAAGGTGTGTTAGGCTTTGTCAAAAGCTTTTTCAGCATTAATTGAGAGAATCACATAAGTTTTGTCTTCACATTTTATATGGTTAATTACATTGATAGATTTACGTATAGCAAACCAAACTTCTGTTTCTGGAATAAACCTCACCTAGTAATAATGAATGATGCTTTGATGTTTTGAATCTGTTTTGCTCAATTTATTTTGTGGATGTCTGTATTCTCCACTGAAATTGGTCTATAGCTTTCTTTTATTTGTTGGGTATGCATTGGTTTTGGGATCAGTGTAATGTTGGCTTCATATAGTTTGGAAGTATCCATTCCTTTTCTATTTTGTGGAATAATTTAAGAAGTATTGGTGTTAATTGTTCTTTAATTATCTGATAGAATTCTAGGCTGAATTGATCTGATCCTGAGCTTTTCTTGATAGGGAAATTCATTCATTATGACTGCTTCAAATTCAATGCTTGTTAAAGCACTATTTATATAATTCAATTCATTGTGGTCTAAAATTTTAAATGTTAAGAAATTCATCCATTTCACTGTGGTTATCTAATTTGGTGCTGTATAATTTTTTTAAAGTATGATCTTATGATTTCCTAAATTTTCTTGTCATCTGTTGTGATAGCTCCATTTTTCATCTCTAATTTGATTAATTTGGCTTTTCTCTCTTTTGATTTTGATTACTTTGGGAAAGAGGTTGTCAATATTGTTAAGTTTTTCCAAAGAACCATCTTTTTGTTTGATTTTTTTATTGTTTTCTTCATCTCAATTTCAATTATTTATCCTTTATTCCTACTAATCTCTGCTTGTCTACTTCTTTTTAGAATGGTTTATTCTTGTGTCTTAAAAGCCTTTTGCTGCATTGTTAGGTACTTAATTTGTGATGTCTCCATTTTTTTGATGTAGGTATTGAATGTTATGAACTTTCCTCTTAAGACTGCCTTCAATGTATTCAAATCATATTCTAAAGATTTGATATGATATCTTTTTATTGTTGTTGAGTTCTAGGAATTTTTGAATTTCTGTTTTTACTTCTGATTGGACCCATCCCTAATACTGTAGCATATAGTTAAGTTTCCCAGAGGTTGTGTACTTTCTGTTCTTTGCCTTAGATTGGATATGCATCTTTATTCCTTGTGGTCAAATAGCATACGGGTGCTGATTTTGATTTTCTGGGGGGGTTTTGGTGGAAAGTCCCTTGTAGATTAATTTGTGGACTGTTTTGGAGAAAGACCAATGGGCTGCTGAACATAATGTGCAGACCTTGGTCTTAGAATGGAATGTTCTGTAGATGTGTGTCAAGTCCATTTAGATTATGTTTAGTTCATATGTGACTCTGTTCAGTTTTTGACCTGGTGATTTATCTTTCCATGAGCAGGGTGTTGAAAAACCCTACTATTATTGTGTCTGGGTTGATTTTTTTATACCTTGCAGAGTTTACTTAATAAATGTGGGTAAGCCTATGTTTGGTGCATATATGTTTAGAATTATGAACTATTGTTGATGTATTATTCCTTTAACAAGCATAAACTATTTTTTCTGTATCTCTTATAAATTGTTTTGGTTTGAAATTTCATTTGCTATATGTTATTATGACTACTCTTACATTTTTCTTGGCTGCCATTGATTGGACTATCTCTCACTATCTTTTCACCTTGATATTGTGCTTATCATTCAAAGGAAAATGTGTTTCTTGGAGGAAACATGTTGATGGCATGTGGCTGTTAATCCATGTTTTTCGCTTGTGTCTCTTGATTGATGAGATGATGCAACTGATGTTTTAAGTTATAATTAAGAAATCTTTGATTCCTGTAATTTTTGAGCTTTGTGTGTGTGCGTGTGTGTGTGTTGGCAGTTCTCTGCCTGGGAGTTGTACTGGTATTATTATTCCCTTTAATCCTTTTGAGTGTGTTGATAAATTTTGTCTCTATTGAGAATATTTTCTAATACCTTCTGCAAGAATGGTTTGGTAGATAAGAAATTCTGTATTTTATTTTTGTCTGGGAAAATTTTCTTCACCTACAAGCATGCCTGATATTTTGGCTTGATGCAGCAGTGTGTGCTGGCATTTGTGATTTTTCATGTCTTGAAAAATGCCTTTCCAAGTTTTGCTATTCCATTGAAAACTTTGCTGTTATTCTCATATGCCTGTCTTTAAGAGTGATTTGATTTTTCTTTCTTGCAGCTTTAAGAATGTTTTCTTTGTCCTGTATCTGAGATAGTTTTACTGTTATTTGCCTTGTTTTGTTCCTATTTGGTCATATCTGGATGCAGTGTGATGTGTGTATTGTACTTAGATGAGGCTTTCTTTGCTTTGTTGTGGTTGGTACTCATTTATGATTTACAGAAATATCTGAGCTCCTAACCAAGGAAGTAAGAGACCTTTACAAAGAAACCTTTAAATACTAAAGAAAGAAATTACAGAAGACACCAGAAGGTGGAAAAACCTCTCATTTTCCGGGATTGGCAGAATCAATATCATGAAAATGACCGTCCTACCAAAGGCAATAAACAGATTCAATGCTATACCAATCAAAACCCCAAAGCAGTTCTTTAAAGAGGTTGAACAAACAATCTCAAAATTCATATGGAGGCACAAAAGACCCAGGATAGCAAAAACAATCCTGAGTAACAAAAACACAGCTGGAGGTATTGCCATACCAAACCTTAGTCTATACTACAAATCCATAGTTATAAAGACAACCTGGTACTGGCTCCAAAATAGACACACAGATCAATGGATAAGGGTTGAAGACCCAAATATAAGCCCACACAATTACAGCCATTTGATCTTTTACAAAGGGGCTCAAAAAAGCCAATAAAAAAAGAAAAGTATCTTCAACAAATGGTGCTGGCAAAACTGGATGTCCACATGCAGAAGATTAAAACTTGACCCATATTTGTCACCATAAACAACACTTAATTCCAAATTCATCAAGGACCTCAATATAAGGCCAGAAACTATAAAAATCTTAGTTGAAAGGGTAGGGAACTCCCTCAAGCTGATTGGACTAGGCCAACACTTCCTAAATGGAAATCTAATAGCACATTCACTACAAAAAACACTCAACAGATGGGATCTTATGAAATTAAAGAGCTTCTGTTCGGATAAAGTGATTGTACCTGGAGCAAAAAGGCAACCCACAAAATGGGAGAAAATCTTCACTAACCACATATTTGATAGAGATCTATAATCCAGAGTGCACAAAAAACTTAGAAAATTAAACGCCAATGAAACAAATGGTCCAATTAAAAAATGGGCCTTGGCAGATAAAAAGTAACAATTTTGCAAATGGGTGATAGAGCCCTCCCTCACTATGGTTTCCCACTTTTATTACATCTACCTTTGAATGTGCTTTTATCACAAGACTCTAACAGCTTTTTGTCTCTGGCTAAGGGGTGACATACAGTGCCCAGCAGGATGGAGTGAAGGGCATTGAAGGAGCAGCAAAACTGCAAATGAAAATCAACAAACCACAATCCAGAACTTCAGAGACTCTATATCAACCACCTAGAACTAGGCCAGCTTAGTCTCTCCCCATCTTGAAGCTCAGGGAAATTTGCGGAAGAGGGGGCGGTAAGAGTGTAAGAGCATAAGGATGGGAGGAGCAATGATATGTAAGATACTCTATACCACTTAGGGCTGAAGGAATCATAATTGGACTTTGCATGCCCTGCACATTGTCCAACACACTGTTGACCTCACAAAGTCTAGCATCTGCTAAAGGCACCAAGATCCTTGGAGGCAAAGGATTGGCAGCCACAGCAGTGTTCCTATACCTAAGGGGAACACGGGAAAGAGTTCAGGAAAGGCCACTGGGTCCTTGTACGTCATCAGAGAGGAGGGCCCAGAGGAAAATCAGTCATGCACAAGAAAGGACTCTCTGGGAATTGGGGTGGGAGGCACTGGGGGATAGGGAGGGAGAGGGGTGGGGAGGGGGAGCAGGGGGTACGGGGGGGAGGAGGAGGGAGGGAGGGAACTGGTGTACCTAATAAGTTTGTATGAGCTGAAATAAAAAAAAATGGGCCTTGGCACTGGGTCCTTGCACCTTATCGGAGAGGAGGACTCAGAGGAGAGCCTAGCATGCACATTAAAGGATGCTCGGAGATGGGAGGGGGAGGCACTGGGGGGTGGGAAGAGAGGGGGAGGGGAGGGGGGCATAGGGTGTTGGGAGGTTGGAGGAAGGGAGGGGACTGGTGTACCTGTTAAGTTTGTATGAGTGGAAATAAAAAAAAATGGGCCTTGGAACTTAAAAGAAACTTTACCAGGGAAGAAATTGAAATGTCTAAGAAATATTTTTAAAAATGTTTTGAATCCTTAACCATGAGGGAAATGCAAATGAAAACTTCCCTGAGATATCATTTTCACCCCGGTCAGAATGGCAAAAATCCACAGTAAAAACAGCACCAAATGCTGGAGAGGATGTGGAGAGAGGGGAACTCTCCTACATTGTTTGAAATGCCATATGACCCTGCTATTTCACTTTAGGAAATAATTCCCCATGCAGCATAAATTCACCTAGATAGCACAAGCACAGCCATGTTCATAGCATCACTGTTTACAATAGCAAAGTCATGGAATCCACCCAAATGCCCAACAGTTGTCGAGTGGATAAGGAAATGTGGTACATTTAAACAATGGAATACTAGTCAGCCATCAAAAATGATGAATTGATGAAATTTGCCAGGAAATGGATGGAATTAGAAAAAATTATATTAAGTGATGTATCCCAGACACAGAAAATTAATCACTGTATGTACTCCCTAATAGGTGGATCCTAATACCAAACCCACTTAGTGACACACTCAAAGATAAATCTCTGTAATACCTAGAGTAATTGCAAAGATTATAAGCATGGAGGTTAGGGGAAGGAGGGCTCTGCCAGAAACAAGGAGAAAGAGGATCATGCTGCAACAGAGAAAATAGGCCACCACCAAAGACTGCAATGGGACATCTGATTAAGCTGACAGACTTTCCTTCCAGAAGGTCACTTGAATCTGATCTCACCAGAAAGGGAGGGCATAGAGTCTGGCAGATAGAAGGTAACCACCCTGCAAATGGGAGACTAACCCCTTCCACCACAGTTTCCTATTCATATTCCGTCTACCTTTGAATCTACTCTTATAATAAGACTCTATTTTAACAGCCGTTTATCTCTCGCCAGGGGTAACACCCAATACCCATCAGGATGGACCCCAGGGTGGTGCAGGAGCAGCAAAACTGAAAAAAAATTCAACAAACCATAATTCAGAAAATCACAGACCCTACATCAACCACATGGGACCAGGCCAGCCTAATCTCTCCCCATCCTAAAGCGCAAAGAAAATTGCCAAAGGGGGTGGTAAGATTGTAAGAGTCACCCCTTCCCCACTCCGAAACCCCGAAGCACAGGGCGGTCCAGCCGGGACTCACAGCGACCTAGGTAAGCTCCGCCAGGCAGCCCTAGGGACACAGCCCCTCCTACCAGCCAGAGGGAGCCGGTGCCTCGCAGGGCCAAGGAAGAGGACCCTCTGCGCCCAGGCTCTGCCCCAGCTCCCCCAGGTTAAACAGCCCCTCGCCAACTGCCCATCCTCCCTTCCCCCACTGTGCTGCAGGGGAGGCGCGTGGTCCAGCTGGGACTTACCTCAACCACGGTAAGCTATATCTCCACGCACCCCCACAACCCCAGGCTAAATAATTCAGTTCAGTGAAAAACGCACAGAAATTGAAAGAAGATCTTACGACATAAAACAACAATGCCCAAGCCAAAGTGCAAATCCATGAGAAACAACACTCAAATAAACAAATCTCCCACTGAAGAAATTAATCCCATAATGTTAGATTCCAATCAGAAAAAACCCACAGAAAACGGCCAAGAAAGCCTGACCTAGGATAACGACCTTCAAAATATGATCATTACCATGTTCAATACTATGAAAGATGAAATCCAGGAGGAATTAAATAACCAAATCAATTGCTTTGAGGAGGAACACAACAGACACTTGGAGGAGTTGAGAAAAACAGTGCAAGAAACAAAAACAGGCATAGAGCAGTTAAAACAGACTCAAGCAGAGTTTAAAACTGAGCTAAAAGACAAGTTATCTTCAACCCAGAAATCCACAGAGAGTCTTATCAACAGAACTAATGAAGCAGGAAACAGAATTTCAGACCTTGAAGATAAAGTGGGAGTACTAACCAGCTCAGTGCAAGAGATGTTAAAGCCAAAAAGATACTTGAGAGAAGTATTCAAGAGATATGGAACACCCTGAAGAAGCCTAACATGCGTATTCATGGAATACCAGAGCAAGAATCTCAAAATACCACCCCTGAGGAAATTTTTCAAACTATCACCAAGGAAAAGTTCCCTCCTTTCCTTTTCCTTCCTTCCTTACCTTCATCAAGCCATCTCTCTCCCTCCTACTCTTGTGTCTTTCTAGTTTTGTGGACCACTGAGTTGCCTTTGGGTTGTCTTCTCTAGTAGGGTCTCGGACCTCTGTGCCAGTTTAAGTGGCACTCCCTTAGATAAACCCACAGATGTAGATATTCCCTTTCACATGTCTAGCCTTTGCTTCTAAGGTTCAGACTCCATTTTTACTTCTGCTAAGTGCTTTGCTTGTCCATGGGATGTTGATATGCCAGTCATTGTGCATGCCTGGGAGGGTAGGTCTCATTTCAGTGAGATCCTGTATACAACAGCTTGTTGTGACTACCATGATATGGCTAGCATTGAATCTCCTCATGTTAAGGCACTTACAATCTTACACCAACTTAAGAAAAATTAACTGAGACTTAGAATGGGAGAAGATGTTATTGACCTGATTTAGGTGAGCATATTGAAGTTGCCAATACTCTGCACTATTATTTGGTTGCTGTTGTCTATTTCACTGCACTTCAATTACAATAAGCTGTGTCTTGTTTGGGTTTTGGTATCTTTTCTTATCTAAAGATAAAATAAGAATTGTTTAGATGGTAGTTTACCATTAGGTGTTTATTATTCATATTTATGCATGTGATCCTATATAGTATTCATTTTCTCCCCTTTCTCTGTCATTTAGAAAGTCATTGAGGGAGAGTTAGAACCTAGTAAGTAAGTGGTAAGTAGGCAACAGCTAACCACACTCTACTGTGTACTATTCCTGTTCTTCCCTCCCCTACAAAATTTTTCTTGCATAAAAGTCTTATTTTACTGTTTTATCATGTTCTTTTATTTTTGCTCTTTTGGGGTTTTATTCCATCCTGTTGTCTTGTGTTCCTTTGAGTTTGTGGATAATATAAAAAGTTGTGTTTGATTATATCACACTGAATGCTTAATGTTAGAATCCACATGTAAGGGAAAACATACTGTGTCTGCCTTTTTGCATCTGGAATATTTCACCCAGTATATTTTCTATCAGATTCAATAATTTACTGGGAAATTTCATTAATTCTTTTTTCCTGACAGTTGAATAGTAGTCCACTGTGTATATGAACCACCACAACTATCATTAACCTTTTATAAACTGTTGGTCATTTAGGTTGGTTCTATTTCTTTGTTATTGTGGGAGTTGATATGAATATGGTTGTACATGTGATTCTGTTGCATGATGCACAGTTCTTTGGAAATATTCCCAAGAGTGATATAGATAGATCATATGATATTTCAATTTTTAACTTTTTTAGAAACATCCAAATTGATCTGCAAAAGTGTTGTTTACATTTCCAACAGCAGTGCATGAAGGTCTGCTCCTATCTACAACCATGTTAACATTT
Source organism: Typhlomys cinereus (assembly GCA_023101885.1). Classification (NCBI taxonomy): domain Eukaryota; kingdom Metazoa; phylum Chordata; class Mammalia; order Rodentia; family Platacanthomyidae; genus Typhlomys; species Typhlomys cinereus. The sequence goes on from JALPQD010000582.1 coordinate 539,532, forward strand.
AATGTTATTTGTGTTTTGGATGTTAACTATTCTGACTAGAGTGAGATGATATCTCAGGATAGTTTTAGTTTGCATTTATCTAATGGTTAGTGGTGTGGAATATTTTTTAAGATGTTTTCTACACATTTTAATTTTGTCTTATGAAAAATTTGCTTTCATACCCACATGCCCCATGATCCGGGGAACAACTCCAGTGCCAGGTAAGAGCTGCGTGGAGTTTGATGAGAGACTGTCCACACCAACATATCCCTGGGACCAATCCCCATGCCAGGAAAGAGCTTCTATAGCCAGAACATGAACTATCTACCCACCAGAGACTCCCAGAGGTATGAACCCTAGTACCAGAGGAAAGTAATATCATACAACAAGAAGATCCCATCCAAATCCATAAATGTTTTTCCAACAATGGCCAAAGTCAGACAAACTCATCTGACTCAGGAGAAACCAAAACAACTACCAAAGGAAGGAGTTACAAGCTTAATAGAAAGTGCCCAAGTCAAATCATGTAAACCAAAATACACTAAGTGCCAGGAAAACATGTCTCCTACAATAAACATCAACATCCCTATGATAGATAACCTCAGTATTAGTCAGAAGGTCAACACTCAGGATAATGTCTTCCAAAGAAAAGTTATTGACATGATCTACAAGCTTATAGAAGAACTACAAAAACAATGTGAGGAACAACAAAAGGAATATGTAAAAAGCAGAGAGGAAATCAGTATGCATATGATCTTACATGAACAGGAAAATAATAAAATATAATCTGAGATAAAAATGGAAATAAAGGAATCAACAACTGAGGAGGGGAGAAGGGAGGGAGAGGACAACTGTACCTATTAAACTTGTATGATTAGGAAAAAATAAAATGTGGGAGAAAAAATGGTCAAATGATGAATTCTAATGTTGCATGCAAAAAAAGAACAAGTTTAGAATAAGCGAAAAAACTTCAACTGAAATTCAGCTGTAATTAAAAACTAAAACTGAGCTAATTGAAATTTAAAACTCAACGGGGAGTGTCACACACAGAATGAATCAAGCATAAGATAGATTAACAGATCTGGAACATAAGCTCAGTGAGAGAAGAGGATCATTCAATTATAGAATCTGAAAAGATCAAATATAAATGTGAAAACAATATTCAAGAAATGTGGTGTAACATGAAGAACACAAACCTACACATTTATGGAATAACCAGAGATGAAAACCCAAGAAACTACTCAGATATTTCTTTTTTTGTTATTTTGTTTCTTCCACTCATACAAAGTTGATAAATACCCCATTACCCTCTCTCCCTCCAACCCTCCTTGGACCCCCTTGCTCCCTCTCCCCTTTTCCCCCTTCCTTACCCCCTCCCTCCCTTTCTCCCAGTGACCCCTCCAGCCCCCATTCCTGGAGCATCCTTTAGTATGCATGTCAAACTTCCCTCTGGGTTCTCCTCTCTGATGAGGTGTAAGGACTCAGTAGCATTGCCTAGAGCTTCTTTTTGTGTTCCCCTTTAGAATAGGAACACTATTGTGGCTGTTAATCCCTGGCTTCTAAGGATCCTAGCGCTTGTGAACCATGCTAGACTTAGGGGGGGTCGATGACATGTTGGACATTGCACAGGTCATGCAAATTCTTATTATGATTACTTCGGCCCTTATGTATGGAGTATCTTGTTCCTCCCCATCTTTAGGCTCTTACAATCTTTTTTTTAACATTTTTATTATTATTTCCGCTCATACAAACTTAATAGGTACAACAGTTCCCTCCCTCCCTCCTCCTCCCCCTACTCCCTTGCTCCCCCTCCCCTCCCCTCTCCCTCCCCATCCCCCAGTGCCTCTCCCCCAATCCTCAGATAATCCTTTAATGTGCATGCCAGACTCTCCTCTGGGCCCTCCTCTCCGATGATGTACAAGGACCCAGTGGCTTTTCCCTGAACACTTTCCCTTGTTCCTCTTTAGCATAGGAACACTACTGTGGCTGTCAATTCCTTGCCTCCAAGGATATTGGTGCCTTTAGCAAATGCTAGACTTTATGGGGTCAATAGTGTGTGGAACATTGCCAGGGCATGCAAAGTCCAATTATGATTGCTTCGGCCCTAACTTGTGTGGAGTATCTTGCATATCATTGCTCCTCCCATCCTTGTGCTCTTACAATCTTACTGCCCCCGCTTCCGCAAATTTCCTCGAGCTTCAGGATGAGGAGAGATTAGGCTGGCCTAGTTCTAGGTGGTTAATATAGAGTCTCTGAAGTTCTGGATTATGGTTCATTGATTTTCTTTTGGAGCTTTGCTGCTCCTTCAATGCCCTTCACTCCATCCTGATGGGTATTGTATTTCACCCCCTTGCCAGAGAAAAAAGCTCTTCAACTCCAGTCTGGTTATAAGAGTATATTCAAAGGTAAATGTAATAAAAGTAGGAAACCACAGTGAGGGAGGGGTCAATCACCCATTTACAAAATGGTTACGTTTTATCTGCCAGACTATATGCCCTCCCCTTCTGGTGAGATCATACCCCCTCAGTTGTAAATGATCAGGAACGAAAGTCTGTGAACTTAACCAGATGTCTCATTACTTACTTGCAGTCCTTGATGGAGGCCTATTTTCTCTGCTGTAACATGGTCCTCTCTCTCCTTGTGGCCTTCCTACCCCTTTCCTCCTGTTCATAATCCTTGCAATTACTGTACATATTATAGAGATTTATCTTTGAGTGTCTCTAGGGGGGTGGGTGGGTTTGGTACTAGGAGCCACCTATTAGGGAGTACATATGACGCTTACTTTTCTGGGTCTGGGATACTTCACTTAATATAATTGTTTCTAATGACATCCATTTCCCAGCAAATTCCAGTAATTCATCATTTTTGATGACTGAGTAGTACTCCATTGTATAGATGGACCACATTTTTCTTATCCACTCGCCAACTGTTGGACATTGGGGTTGATTCCATGACTTTGCTATTGTAGAAAGTGCTGCTATGAACATGGTCATGCTTGTGCTATCGAGGTGAATTTTTGCTGTATGTGGGGTTATTCCCAAAAGTGAAATAGCAGGGTTAAATGGCATTTCAATCTTTAATTTCTTTAAGAATCTCCAGACGGCTCGCCAGAGTGGTTGTCTGAGCCTGCATTCCCACCAACAATATAGGAGAGTTCCCCTCTCTCCACATCCTCTCCAGCATTTGTTGTTTTTTATATTGTGGATTTTTGCCATCTTGACCGGGGTAACATGATATCTCAGGGAATTTTGATTTGCATTTCCCTGATGGCTAAGGAAGTGGAGCATTTTTTAAGATATTTCATCCGTGGTAAAGTTTCTTTTAAGTTCCAGGGTCCATTTTTTAATTGGGCCATTAGTTTCCCATTTAAGACTGCCAATATCTTACTCATGCCCCAAACAGCTATGTCCACTGTACTAAAGTCATTCATTGTAGCACGTAATTAAAAAACCTAAAAATCTCACTTCACCTCCCATTGTCACTTCCTCACTCCACATTACTAAAACTACACTTTTCTGTCCTCTAATGACTGCTCTGATTCTTAAACTGGACTTTATCCACCAAACTTCTTAACTAAAATTAGATCACAAACCCTTTCAACCCCAAAGCAAGCATAAGCTTACATATCCAAGCTCACTGCAATTACCACACTAACAAAAACAGCACTGAATAACCCAAGACTAACCCTTAAACAACTGTATGTCAACCAACTTCAAGTAAGCTTTTCCAGTAACAGCCCAAATCAGGTAACCTTATTTAACTGAGAGCCAGAAACACATACAAAAGAAAGCAGTCAAATATGTAATACAAGATAGATAGGCAAGTGACAAAATACAGCAAATACCAGGAAACCATGAGTCCTACAAAAAATACATGAACCCCTTATGATAGATTCCAATCAGAATAACCTTTCAGATACCAACTAGGAAAACAATACTCATGATAATGTCTCTTTCACAGGAATATTATTACTATGATCACCAAAATGCAAGAAGAAATACAAAATTACCAAAGGAACATGAAGAACTCAGAGAGGAGATAAAATGACTTTATATGAACAGGAAAATTAAAAGAAAATAGATGTGATGAAAAAGTTAATACAGGAAACAAGAACAAGCTTATAACAGATAAAATAATCTTCAAACTGAAATTAAATTGGAAATCACAACTAAGCTATCTCAAAAGAATAACAGCAAAAGAATGGAGCAATCAGAAGATAAAATGTCAGATTGGTAGAAAAGCTGGTAGAACAGAATTACTAAATGAAGAAGTTGAAAAAATAATAACAACACAAAAAGAATACTCAAGAGGTTAAATCTATGTATTCATGGAATACAAGAACAGGAAACCCAAGAGAAAACTCAAATATACACCTCTCAGAAAATTATAAATGAGAACCTACCACATCTAAGACAAGAGATCCTCATTCAAGTACAAAATTCATACCGCACACCAATCACATATGACCAATATAGAAACACACAAAGACAAGTAATAATAAAAACATCACAGATACAGGATGAAGAATAATTACTGAATGTTGCAAGATAAGAAAACTAAGTTACATTTAAAGTCAAGCCTATCGGAATAACAGCTGACATTTCAATAGAAACAGTAAAATCCAGAAGAATTGGAGGATTCTTCAAGTCAAGAATCATCACAAATGCCAACCCAGGCTGCTTTATCCAGCCAAACCATAAGTCATGCTTGAATGTGAAAAAAGAATCTTCCAAGACAATAGAAGACAAAAATCTTCATATCTACCAAGCCAGATTTACAGATGATATCAGCAAACATACTCAAGAGGACAGAAGTGAAAATAATGCCAACACAACTACCAAGCAGAGACATGCCAATACAAAACCCACTAAATTTAAAGAATGACAGGAACCAACAAACAATTCTCAATTATAACCTTAAACACTAATGGACTAAATACCCCAGTCAAGAGACAAAGGCTAACAACATCAATTAAAAGTCACAATTACTTTACTGTCTCCAAGAAACATACCTCACTTTGAAAATTAGGCATTATCTCAGTGTCAAAGGATGGTCCAATATACTCCAAACAAATGCAGTTAGGAAAAAAGCAGAATAATAATATTAATATCAAAAAATTGACATCAAACAAAAACTAATTATAAGAGATACAGAAGATACTGAAGAAATAATACACCAAGAATGCTCACAATTCTAAACATCTATGCTCCCAATATAGGCTCACTCACAGTTGTTAAACCAACACTACAGCGAGTCAACACAAATTCAATAATGGTAGGGGATTTCAACATCCAGATCTCTCCAATAGACAGGTCAATAGGCCAAAAACTGAACAGAGACACACCAGAACTAAACCAAAGTTTAAACCAAATGAACATGACTGATACCTATTTCCATATTAACACAAATGAATATATTTTTGTTTTAGCAGAATATGGAACTTGCTCCAAAATAGACCATGTACTAGGCCAGAAAACAAACTTTCAGAAGTACAGGGAAATTCACATCAAGTCCTGCTTTCTATCTGACCAACATGGAATAAAGTTAGAAATCCATAAACAAGTAAACAACAGAAATTACACAAATTCTTGGAAGTTAAATAACATGTTCTTGAATGAGAAGTAGGTCCAGTCAGATGTAAACAAAGACATTCAAAAATTTATAGAACTAAATGATAATAAAGATACACCATATCTTTTGAATATGATGAAATCTGTGCTTAGAGGACACTTTATAGCACTCAACACCTTCATACAAAAAAACCAGAATCACCTCAAGTAAATAACTATTCAGCTTAAAGTTTTAGAAAAAGAAAAACATACAAACCTGAAAAACAAAAGATGGGTGGAGGTTAGTAAGATCAGGAGAGAAATAGCTGAAATTGAGACAAAGATAACAATATGAAGAATCAATCAAGCAAAGTGATTTTTGAAATTATTAATTGAAAAAATTGATAAGATTGATAAGCCCCTAGCCAAATTGACTGACACCAAAAGAAATAAAACTCAATAAAATTAGAGATGAAAGTAGAACTATTACAACAGAGTCCAAGGAAATTCAGAGACTCATTTGGTCATATTTCAAAAATTTGTATTCCACTAAATTTGACAGTCAAAAAACTGAATGAATTTCTAATACATACAACACATCAATGTTGAATCAAGATTAATTAACTTACTTAAACAGTCCTATAAGAAGTGATGAAGGTATAACAATAATTACAAATCTCTGTACCAAAAACTACTCAGGAGTAATTTAGAAAAAAAACTAACTAAGCTACTACTTGAACTACTCTACAAAATAGGGCTAAAGAGATGACTCAAGGATTAAGACTCTACCTTACAAGTAGAAGGTCCTGAGTTCAGATCCCAAGTCAACATAAAAATGCCAGGCAGAAACAGCAGTGGCCTGCACTACCAGCCCTAGAGAACAGAGTCTGGGAAATCTCTGAGAAAATCTAAAATCACATAATCTAATCACTTAAATTAGGAACTAGACTGTGCACCCTCACCCTCACCATTTCTATTTGATATTATACTTGAATATTTAGCAAGAACCATAAGATAAAAGGGATATGACAGAGATAAAAGGTATATAAATAGGAAAAGAAGAAGACAAGTTATCCCTTTTTGCAGATGACAAGATTCTATGACTGAAAGACTCCCAAGATTCCACCAGAAAATTCCTGGAACTAATAAATAAGTTAAGCACAGTGATAGGCTACAAAATTAATGTTCACAAATCAGTGACTTTACTATACATTAAGGATAAACGTTGTGATAGAGACCTGAGATTAACAATTCCATTTATGATAACTCTTTAAAAAAATGAAATACCTTGGAATAAATGTAACCAAGGATGTGAAAGATCTAAAAAATGAAAACTTTAAAACTGAAGAAAGAGGTTACAGAGAACAGCAGAATGTGGTAAGACCTCCCATATTCCTGGATAGGTAGAATTAACATTTTATAAATGACCATACTACCTAAAGCAATATGCAGATTCAAAGCAATACTAATAAAAATTCCATGAAAATTCTTCATAGAAATGATAAAAGCAATCAATAATCTTCAAATTTATATGGAAGCACAAAAGACCCAGTATAATTATAAAACACCTTTGCTAGAAGTATCACCATACCAGATTCTAGTCTATACTAGAAATACATAGTTATAAAGACAGCAAAGACAGTATGGTCCTGCCTCCAAAACAAGCACATAGATCAATGGATTAGAATTGAAGACCATACACAGGCTCATATTCCTACAGTCATCAGATTTTTGACATCTTCACCCAGAAAACCCAATATAAAAAGGATAGTCTCTTGAGCATATGGGGTTGGAAACATTGAATATCTACATATAGAAGAATGAAAATATCAAAATCCTCAATATTAGATGAGAGACTATAAAAATCTCAGAAGAAAGAATAAGGAAAACTCTTGAACTGATTGGCCTGGAGTATGACCCCAAATGCACAGAAAATAGAAAATCCCACTCAACAAGTGGGATTTCATGAAATTAAAATTCTTCTATTCAGGAAAAGATAATATTAACCAGGCAAAAATGCAAACCATGAAATGGGAGAAAGTCTTCACTAACCACACATCTGATAGAGGGTTAGTATTCAGAGTACACAAAGAACTCAAAAAGTAAATATCAAGGTGTTGGGCCTGCCCAGGAATAATGGCCTGGGAGGGAGTGAGCAGGGCATGGCTTAGCACATGGGACCAAAGATGGCGCTGGGAGCTAGTGTCTTAGGCATAACCCTGATCACATTACAGAGAGCCCTAATTGGCTTATAGGAGCTGACATAGATATATGTTTAGTTTGATCTATGCAGCTTGTGTGCTGTGCTGACCATTAAGGTAATTCGCTGCCTGTTTCATGCTCTCTGGTTCTTTGTCTATATAAGCTGATTTGTTATCCCCAATAAACCAAGATCTTGCTCTGACACATTCCCCATCTGTGGCTGAGTTTCTGGAGTGCTGAGTCACAGGCGGTCAGGCTTTAAGTATCTTCGTCATCACAGCCAGCATCTGTGTAACTGAGTGAGTGAATGAGTGAGTGAGTGAGTCTTGCCTTGACAAACTCCCTACTGTGTCCGGAGTCCCATGGATTTGGGTGAAGGGGTAAAGGATCGGCAGCACTTCTGCCTTTCTCCGCACCAACAGCGTGGAGTCGTCACAGTGTGTGCATGGGAAAATAAGCCCCGCACAAGGAGGTAAACAATCCAGTTAAAAATGGTCCTTAGAGGGCTGGAGAGGTGGCTCAGGGGTTAAGCCTCTGCCTTGCAGGCAGAAGGTCCTGAGTTCGGATTCCAGATCACATGTATAGACGCCAGGAAGAAGCGGGGGCGGCCTGCGCTTCTGGTCCTGGTAGGGCGGAGCCTGTGAATCCCGGGGCAGAAGGAGGTGGAGGTGTCCATGGTGGTTTGCAAATTTGTCCGTGGTTCTACACATACACAGACACACACACACACACACACACACACACAGACGCGGGCGCACATACACACGCACATGTACACAGTTGAATAAATAATAATAATAATAATAAAAATTTTTAAAAAATGGCCTTAGAATTTAAAATGAACTTTTCTAGGGATGAAATTTAAATGTCTAACAAATACCTTAAGAAATGTTCCACTTCTGCCTTTCCCCACTCTGCTGCACTCGGGATGCTTTCAGTTCAGCCAGGACGTACTGCCACCCAGGTAAGCTCCGCACCTGCCCAACCCCAGAGACCCAGGTAGCCCAAAGGACCCAGCTCCTCCCACCAGCCTGCCAGAGCCGGATACGTGCAGAGCTGGGGAGGACCCCCCTGGGCCACACCCCAGCTCCCCAAGGTTAATGAGTGCCCTGCCGCTGCCATATCCTCCCTTTTCTCATTCCGCCACCCAGGACACCCGCAGTCTAGCCTGGACTCACTGCGACCTAGGTAAACTCCATCCCTACACAACCCCAAAACCTCCAACCAAATAATTCAGTTCAGTGAAAAACGCACAGAAATTGAAAGAAGGTCTTAAGAGTTAAACCAACGATGCCCAAGTCAAAGTGCAAATCCATGAGAAACAACACCCAAGTAAACAAATCTCCCACTGAAGGAATTAAACCCAAAATGATAGACACCAACCAGAACAAACCCACGGAAAATGGCCAAGAAAGCCTGACCCAGGATAAAGACTTTCAAAAAATGATTATGACCATGTTAAATACTATGAAAGAGGAAATCTGGGAGGAATTAAATAACCACATCAATCGCTTTGAAGAGGAAAACAACAGACACTTGGAGGAGTCGAGAAAAACAGTTCGAGAAACAAAAACAGGCATAGAGCAGTTAAAACAGACTCAAGCAGAGTTCAAAACTGAACTAAAAGACAAGTTATCTTCAACCCAGAACTCAACAGAGAATCTTATCAGCAGAACTAACGAAGCAGAAAACAGAATTTCAGATCTTGAAGACAAAGTGGGAGTATTAACCAACTCAATGGAAGAGGTTCTTAAAGCCAAAAAGATACTCAAGAGAAATATTCAAGAGTTATGGGACACCCTGAAGAAACCTAACATGCATATTCATGGAATAACAGAGCAAGAATCTCAAAATACCACCCCTGAGGAAATTTTTCAAACGATCAAGGAAAACTTTCCTCATCTAAAAAAAGAGAGGCCCATCCATACACGAGAGGCATTCCACACCCCAAACAGATATGACCAAAATAGAAACTCGCCACAGCAAAAAATAGTTAAACACTCAACATTCAAGATAAAGAAATGGTGCTGAGAACTATAAGAGAAAAAAAAAGTCACTCTTAAAGGTAAACGTATTAAAATAACAAATGACTTCTCAGTCGAAACAGTAAAAGCAAGAAGAGCTTGGAGAGACATACTTCAAGTATTGAATGAGCAAAAATGTCAACCCAGGATGATATACCAAACAAAACTATCCATCATGATCGACGGAGAAAGAAAAATCTTCCAGCACAAAGACAACTTGAAGGGATACATATCCACCAAAACAGGCCTTCAAAAAATGCTAGAAATGATGCTCAAGCGTGAAGAAAAAAACAGGCATATCTAGGAGAACAGAAGGCAAGTATAACACCATTAAAAGCGAAGCAATATAATTACAAAAACCACTAAACATAATAAATGTCCAGAATTAAAAATAGTTTCTCCACTATAACACTCAATGTTAATGGAATTAACTCTCTGACCAAGAGACACAGGTTACAAATTTGGATTAAAAATCACAACCCATCAATCTCACCACAAAAGATAGACACATCCTAAAAATAAAAGGCTGGTCAAATATTCTACAAGCTAATGGAAGCAGAAAACAGGCAGGGGTAGCCATTATGCTATCGGACAAGTGGACTTCAAACCAAAAAAAATCGTAAAAGACACAGATGGATACTACATTTTAGGCACAGGTACAATTCACCAGGAAGACTTCACAATACTGAACATATATGCACCCAACACCCCCCCCATTCATTAAACAAACCCTACAATGTCTAAAGCGAGAAATCAATCCCAAAATGATAATTCTTGGAGATTTCAATACCACCCTCTCAATATGGGATAGATCTAAAGGTAAAAAACAACAGAGACACTTTGGAGCTTAATCAAACCCTTACTGAAATGGACCTTACAGACTTCTATCAAACTTTTCATTCACACACCAAAGAATACACACATTTCTCAGCAGCACATCGAACTTTCTCCAAAATAGATGATGTATGGAACCACAAAATGAATCTCCACATATACAGTAAAGCTGAAATTCTAGCCTTCACCTTATCAGACCACCACGGTCTAAAGATTGACATCCACAACACAACAAACAACAGAAAATACAGTAACTCCTGGAAACTTAACACTATGATGCTGAATGAGAATTGGAATCAGATAGAAATTACAAAGGCAATTCAAGATTTCCTGAAAGTGAACGATAATGAAAATACAACTTACCAAAATCTCTGGGACACAATGAAAGCTGTCCTAAGAGGTAAGTTCATAGCTCTTAATGCCTACATCAAAAAAATGGAAACATCAGAAATAAATAACTTAACAATGCACCTAAAAGCTTAAGAGACACTAGAGAAATCTGATCCCAAAAGCAGTAGAAGGGAGGAAATTAGCAAAATAAGGAAAGAAATATCTGAAATCGAGATTAGGAAAATGATACAGAAACTAAACCAGTCAAAAAGCTGGTTTTTTGAAAAAATCAATAAGATTGATACATCCCTAGCCAAATTAACCAAAAGCAAGAGAGAGGGAAAGCCCAAATTAACAAAATTAGAAATGAAATGGAGTTATCACTCCTGATACCCAAGAAATTCAGAGAATTATAACATCATATTTCAAAAACTTGTACTCTGTGAAATATGACAACACACAAGAGATGGATGAATTCCTAAGTAAACACAACTTACCGAAATTGAATCAGGAAGTTGTGAATTATTTAAATAGTCCTATAACATGTGAGGAAATTGAGGAAGCAATCTCAAATCTTCCCACCAAAAAAATTCCCTGGACCAGATGGATTCAGCACAGAGTTCTACCAGACATTTAAGGAGTTGATAACACCAATACTCCTTAAACTGTTCCATAAAATAGCAAAGGAAGGAACACTACCAAATTTCTTCTGTGAAGCTAATATCGTCTTACTCCCAAAACCTAATAAAGATACACTTAAAAAGGAAAACTATAGGCCAAACTCTCTGATAAACACAGATGCAAAGATTCTCAACAAAGTCTTAGCAAATCGGATTCAAAAACATATCAAAAAGATCATCAAGTAGGCTTTATGCCAAGGCACACAAGGTAGGTTCCACATCCGCAAATCAATAAATGTAATTTACCATATAAACCAGTCCAAAGTCCAAGAACACATGATACTCTCAATAGATGCAGAAAAAGCTTTTTACAAGATCCAACAGCCCTTTATGATCAAAACCCTAGAGAAGGTTGGAATGGAAGGAATCTTTATCGATATAATAAAAGCTGTATACAATAAGCCCACAGCAAGGATTATAAACAATGGAGAAAAATTGAAGCATTCCCACTGTGATCAGGAACTAGACAAGGCTCTGCACTGTCACCACTTCTTTTCAATATTGTACTTGAAGTCTTAGCTGAAGCCATAAGACAAGAAAAGGACACAAAAAGGATTCAAGTTGGCAAGGAAGAAGTCAAGTTATCTCTATTTGCCGATGACATGATACTATACCTGAGTGATCCCAAAAACTCCACCAGGAAGCTCCTGGAACTAATTGAGAAGTTCAGCAGGGTGGCAGGATACAAAATAAATGTACAAAAATCAGTGGCCTTCCTATATGCCCAAAATGAAAGAAGTGAAAAAGCCCTGAGAGAAACAATCCCATTTACTATAGCCCCTAAAAAAATGAAATACCTTGGTATAAACCTAACTAAGGAGGTAAAAGACCTTTACAATGAAAACTTTAAAACCCTAAAGAAAGAAATTGCAGAAGACACCAGAAGTTGGAAAGACCTCCCATGTTCCCGGATTGGCAGAATCAACATCGTAAAAATGACCATCCTACCAAAGGCAATATAAAAATTCAATGCTATACTAATTAAAATCCTAAAGCAATTCTTTAAAGAAGTTGAATAAACAATCTCAAAATTCATATGGATACGTAAAAGACCTAGGATAACAAAGACAATCCTGAGTAACAAAAACAATGCTGGAGGTATCACCATACCAAACCTTAGTCTGTACTACAAATCTATAGTTATAAAAACAGCCTGGTACTGACTCCAAAATAGACACACAGATCAATGGATAAGGGTTGAAGACCCAGATATAAGCCCACAAAATTACAGCTGTTTGGTCTTTGACAAAGGGGACGAACAAATCCAATGTAAAAAAGAACAGTACCTTCAACAAATGGTGCTGGCACAACTGGATCTCCACATACAGAATATTAAAACTGGACCCATATTTGTCACCATGTACAAGACTTTATTCCAAATGGATCAAGGACTTTAATATAAGGCCAGAGACTATAAAATCCATAGGAGAAAAGGTAAGGAACTCCCTCAAGCTGTCTGGGCTAGGCCAACAGTTCCTAAACAGACATCCAATAGCCCAATCACTCCTACCAACTCTTAACAGTTGGGATTTTGTGAAATTAAAGAGCTTCTGTTCAGATAAAGAGATTGTAACACGAGCTCAAAGGAAACCCACAGTATTGGAGAAAATCTTCACTAACCACATATCTGATAGAGCTCTATTATCCAGAGTGCACAAAGATCTTAGAAAACTAAACACTAAGGAAACAAATAGCCCAATAATAAAATGGATCCTGGAACTTAAAAGATACTTTACCAGGGATGAAATTAAAATGTCAAACAAATATCTTAAAAAATGCTCCACATCCTTAGATATCATCTCACCCTGGTTAGGATGGCAAAAATCCACACTACAAGCAACAACAAATGCTGGAGACGATGTGGAGAGAGGGGAACTCTCCTACATTGCTGGTGGGAATGCAGGCTCATACAGCCACTCTGGTGAGCCATCTGCAGATTCTTTTTTTTTTATACATTTTTTATTATTATTTCAGCTCATACAAACTTAATAGGTACACCAGTTCCCTCCCTCCCTTCTCTTCCCCCCAAACCCCCTCCTCTCCCTCCCCTCACCCCTCCCGCCCAATCCCCCCGTGCCTCCCGCCCCAATTTTCAGAAAGTCCTTTCTTGTGCATGCCTGACTCTCCTCTGGACCTCCTCTCCGATGACGTACAAGGACCCAGTGGCATTTCCCTGAACCCTTTCCTTTGTTCCACTTAAGCTTAGGAACACTACTGTGGCTGTCAATCCCTTGCCTCCAAGGATCTTGGTGCCTTTAGTAGATGCTAGACTTTGTGAGGTCAATAGTGTGTTGGACATTGTGCCAGGCATGCAATGTCCGATTATGATTGCTTCGGACCTAACTTGTGTGGAGTATATTGCAAATCATTGCTCCTCCCATCCTTTTGCTCTTACACTCTGACCGCACCCTTTTCCGCAAATGTCCCTGAGCTTCAGGATGGGGAGAGATTAGTCTGGCCTAGTTCTAGGTGGTTGATATAGAGACTCTGAAGTTCTGGATAGTGGTTCATTGATTTTCTTTTGCAGTTTTGTTGCTCCTGCAATGCCCTTCACTCCATCGTGATGGGCACTGTATGTCACACCCTGGCCAGAGACAGAAAGCTGTTAAACTGGAGTCTTATTATAAGAGCACATTCAAGGGTAGATGTAATACTATATACCCAAAAGTGGAATCACAGGGTCATATGGCATTGGGCAATAAGAGGGGTAAATCACCCATTTGCAAAATGGTTACTTTTTAACCTGCCGGAATATGTGCCCTCCCCTTCTAATGAGTTCATACCCCCTTAGTTGTAAATGATCAGGAACGAATTGTGAACTTAACTAGGTGTCACATTACTTTCTTGCAGTCCTTGATGGAGGCCTATTTTCTCTACTGTAACATGGTCACTTCTTTCCATGGTTATGGTGTGGCCCTCCAGCCCCATCCCTCCTGTTCATAATCCTTGCAATTACGGTAGGTAATACATAGATTTACCTATGAGTGTCTCAAGATGGGCTGGGTGGTTTTGGTACTAGGAGCCACCTATTAGGGAGTACATACGGCGCTTAATTTTCTGGGTCTGGGATACTTCACTTAATATAATTGTTTCTAATGACATCCATTTCCCGGCAAATTCCAGTAATTCATCATTTTTGATAGCTGAGTAGTACTCCACTGTATACGTGTTCCACAGTTTCCTTATCCACTCGTCAACTGTTGGACATTTGGGTTGATTCCATGACTTTGCAATTGTAAACAGTGCTGCTATGAACATGGTCGTGCTTGTGCTATCGAGGTAAACCTCTGCTGTATGGGGGGTTATTCCCAGAAGTGGAATAGCAGGGTCATATGGCATTTCAATCTTTAATTTCTTTAAGAATCTCAAGACGGCTCACCAGAGTGGCTGTATGAGCCTGCATTCCCACCAGCAATGTAGGAGAGTTCCCCTCCCTCCACATCCTCTCCAGCATTTGTTGTTGTTTGTATTGTGGATTTTTGCCATCCTGACCGGGGTGAGATGATATCTCAGGGAAGTTTTGATTTGCATTTCTCTGATGGCTAAAGAAGTGGAGCACTTTTTAAAATATTTGTTAGACATTTTAATTTCATCCCTGGTAAAATTTCTTTTAAGTTCCAGGGCACATTTTTTAATTGAGCCATTGGTTTCCTTGATGTTTAGTTTTCTAACTTCGTTGTGCACTCTGGACAGTAGAGCTCTATCAGATATGTGGTTAGTGAAGATTTTCTCCCCTTCTGTGGGTTGCCTTTGAGTTCTTGTTACAATCTCTTTATCTGAACAGAAGCTCTTTAATTTCACAAGATCCCAACTGTTGAGAGTTGGTAGCAGTGACTGTGCCATTGGATGTCTGTTTAGGAAATGTTGGCCTAGCCCAATCAGCTCGAGGGAGTTCCCTATCCTTTCAACTATGGTTTTAATAGTCTCTGGCCTTATATCAAGGTCCTTGATCCATTTGGAATTAAGTCTTATACATGGTGACAAGTACGGGTCCAGCTTTAATCTTCTGCATGTGGAGATCCAGTTTTGCCAGCACCATTTGTTGAAGATGCTGTTCTTTTTCCATTGGATTCTTTGGGCCCCTTTGTCAAAGACCAAATGACTGTAATTTTGTGGGCTTATACATGGGACTTCAATCCTTATCTATTGATCTGTATGTCTATTTTGGAGCCAGTACCAGGCTGTCTTTATAACTATGGATTTGTAATATAAACTAAGGTTCGGTATGGTAATACCTCCAGGAGTGTTTTTTTACTCAGGATTGTCTTTGCTATCCTTGGTCCTTTGTGCCTCCATATGAATTTTGAGATTGTTTGGTCAACTTCTTTAAAGAATTGCTTTGGGATTTTAATTGGTATAGCATGAATTTGTATATTGCCTTTGGTAGGATGGTCATTTTTACGATGTTGATTCTGCCAATCCAGGAACATGGGAGGTCTTTCCACCTTCTGGTGTCTTCTGCAATTTCTTTCTTGAGGGTTTTTTAAAGTTTTCATTGTAAAGGTCTTTTTCCTACTTGGTTAGGTTTATACCAAAGTATTTCATTTTTTTAGGGACTATAGTAAATGGGATTGTTTCTCTCAAGGCTTTTCCACTTCTTTCATTCTGGGTATATAGGAAGGCCTCTGATTTTTGAACATTTATTTTGTATCCTGCCACCCTGCTGAACTTCTCAATTAGTTCCAGGAGCTTCCTGGTGGAGTTTTTGGGATCACTTAGGTATAAGATCATGTCATCCGCAAATAGGGATAGCTTGACTTCTTCCTTGCCAATCTGAATCCCTCTTATGTCCCTTTCTTGTCTTATGGCTTCAGCTAAGACTTCAAGTACAATATTGAATAGAAGTGGCGAGAGTGGACAGCCTTGTCTAGTTCCTGATTGAAGTGGGAATGCTTCCAATTGTTCCCCATTGAGCAAAATCCTTGCTGTGGGCTTGTTGTTTACAGCTTTCATTATATTGATATAGGTTCCTTCCATTCCTACTGTCTCTAGCGTTTTGATCATAAAAGGCTGTTGGATCTTGTCAAAAGCTTTTTCTGCATCTATCGAGAGTATCATGTGGTCTTGGACTTTGGACTTGTGTACATGATGAATTACATTTATTGATTTGCGTATATTGAACCAACCTTGTGTGCGGGGGATGAAGCCTACTTGGTCCCCGTGAATAATCTTTTTAATATGTTTTTGAATCCGATTTGCTAAGACTTTGTTGAGAATCTTTGCATCTGTGTTCATCAGAGAGATCGGCCTATAGTTTTCTTTTTTAAGTGAGTCTTTATTAGGTTTTGGGATTAAAACGATATTAGCTTCATGGATGGAATTTGGTAGTATTCCTTCCTTTTCTATTTGATAGAACAGTTTAAGGAGTATTGGTGTTATTACCTCCGTCAATGTCTGGTAGAACTCTGTGCTGAATCCATCTGGTCCAGGACATTTTTTGGTGGGAAGATTCAAGATTACTTCCTCAATTTCCTTATATGTTATAGGACTATTTAAATAATTCACAACTTCCTGATTCAATTTAGGTAAGTTGTGTTTACTTAGAAATTCATCCATCTCTTTTGTGTTGTCAAACTTCACAGAGTGTAAGTTTTTGAAATACGATGTCATAATTCTCTGAATTTCTTGGGTATCAGTAGTGATAACTCCATGTTCATTTCTGATTTTGTTAATTTGGGTTTTCTCTCTCCTGCTTTTGGTTAATTTAGCTGGAGTATATCAATCTTTTTGATTTTTTCAAAGAACCACCTTTTTGACTGGTTGATTTTCTCTATTGTTTTCCTAATCTCGAATTCAGATATTTCTCCCCTTAGTTTGCTAATCTCCTCTCTTCTACTACTTTTGGGATCAGATTGCTCTAGTTTCTCTAAAGCTTTAAGCTGCATTCTTAAGTTGTTTATTTCTGATGTTTCCATCTTTTTGATGTAGGCATTAAGAGCTGTGAACTTAACTCTTAGAACAGCTTTCATTGTGTCCCAGAGATTTTGGTAAGTTGTATTTTCATTATCCTTCACTTTCAGGAAATCTTGTATTTCCTTTTTAATTTCTTCCTGAATCCAGTTCTCATTCAGCATCATATTGTTAAGTTTCCAGGAGTTAGTGTATTTTCTCTTGTTTGATGTGTTGTGGATGTCCAGCTTTAGGCCGTGGTGGTCTGATAGGGCACAGGTTGGAATTTCAACTGTTTTGTATATGTGTAGATTCTTTTTAGTGGCCCAGTATGTGATCTATTTTGGAGAAAGTTCCGTGTGCTGCTGAGAAAAATGTGTATACTTTGGTATGTGGGTGATAAGTTAGATAGAGATCTGTAAGGTCCATTTCTTTCAGGGTTTGATTAAGTTCCAAAGTGTCTCTCTTAAGCTTTTGACCTGTTGATCTATCCCATGTTGAGAGGGCGGTGTTGAAGTCTCCAAGAATTATTGTTTGGGGGTTGTTTTCTTGCTTTAGACACTGTAGGGTTTTCTTAATGAATGTGGAGGGGCCCGTATTGGGTGCATATATGTTCAGTATTGTGAAGTCTTCCTGGTGAATTGTACCTGTGACTAAAATGTAGTATCCATCCATGTCTCCTATAATTTTCTTTGGTTTGAAGTCCACTTTTTCTGATAGCATAATGGCTACCCCTGCCTGTTTTCTGCTTCCATTTGCTTGTAGAATTGTTAACCAGCCTTTTAAGAGCGTGCCTATTTTTTGTGGTGAGTTGGGTTTCCTGCAGGCAGCAGATTAATGGATTGTGATTTTTGATCCAAGTTTGTAATCTGTGTCTCTTGATTGGTGAGTTAATTCCATTAATATTTAATGTTATAATGGAGAAACTATTTTTAATTCCAGACATTTATTATGTTTAGTAGTTTTTATAAGTATATTGCTTCGCTTTTAATGGTGTTATACTTGCCTTCTGTTCTCCTGGATATGCCTGTTTTTTTCTTCACGCTTGAGTATCATTTCTAGCATTTTTTGAAGGCCTGGTTTGGTGGACATGTATCCATTCAAGTTGTCTTTTTGCTGGAAGATTTTTCTTTCTCCCTCGATCATGACTGTTAGTTTTGCAGGGTAAATCAGCCTGGGTTGACATTTTTGCTCATTCAATACTTGAACTATGTCTCTCCAAGCTCTTCTTTCTTTTACTGTTTTGACTGAGAAGTCATTTGTTATTTTAATACATTTACCTTTAAAAGTGACTTGTTTTTTCTCCCTTGAAGCTCTCAGCACCAGTTCTTTATCTTGAATGTAGAGTGTTTTAACTATTATTTGCCGTGGCGTGCTTCTGTTTTGGTCGTATCTGTTTGGGGTGCGGAATGCCTCTTGTATATGGATGGGCCTCTCTTTTTTTAGATGAGGAAAGTTTTCCTTGATGATCATTTGAAAAATTTCCTCAGGGGTGGTATTTTGAGATTCTTGCTCTGGTATTCCATGAATACGCATGTTAGGCTTTTTCAGGGTGTCCCATATCTCTTGGATATTTCTCTCAAGTATCTTTTTGGCTTTAACCACTCTTCCTTTGAGCTGGTTAGTACTCCTACTTTATCTTCAAGGTCTGAAATTCTGTTTTCTGCTTTGTTAGTTCTGTTGATAAGACTCTCTGTGCAGTTCTGGGTTGAAGATAACTTGTTTTTTAGTTCAGTTTTAAACTCTGCTTGAGTCTGCTTTAACTGCTCTATGCCAATTTTTGTTTCTTGTACTGTTTTTCTCAACTCCTCCAAATGTCTGTTGTGTTCCTCTTCAAAGCGATTGATTCGAATATGTAATTCCTCCCGGATTTCCTCTTTCATAGTATTAAACATGGTAATGATCATATTTTGAAAGTCATTATCCTGGGTCAGGCTTTCTTGGCCTTTTCCCGTGGGTTTGTTCTGGTTGGAGTCTAACTTCATGGGATTAATTTCTTCAGTGGGAAATTGGTTTACTTGGGTGTTGCTTCTCATGGATTTGCACTTTGACTTTGGCATTGTCGTTTTAACTCTTAAGATCTCTCAATTTCACTAAACTGAATTATTTGGCCTGGGGTTCTGGGGATGGGCAAGGACGGAGCTTACCTAGATCACTGATGAGGCCCGGCTGGACCACTTGTGTGTCCCGACCAGCGGAGCGGGGTGGGGAAAGGGAGGATGGGGGCGTCAGCGTGGAGCTATTTAACCGGAAGTGAGCTGGGGCGGGGCCCGGGTGCATGGGAAGGTCCTCCTAGTCCCTCGGCCTTGTGTCGGCTCCGGCTGGATGGTTGTGCAAGGAGCTGGGTCCCTTTGGTCTGACCTGGGGTTCTGGTGGGTGGGCGTGGCCCTCTGGAGATTCTTAAAGAAATTAAAGATTGAAATGCCATATGACCTTGCTATTCCACTTTTGGGAATAATCCGCCAAAAGCAAAAATTCACCTCGATAGCACAAGTACGACCATGTTCATAGCAGCACTATTTACAATAGCAAAGTCATAAAATCAACCCAAATGTCTAACAGTTGTCACGTGGATAAGAAAAATGTGGTACATCTATAGAATGGAGTACTACTCAGTCATCAAGAGTGATAAATTAATGGAATTTGCCATGAAATGGATGGGATTAGAAACAATTATATTGAGTGAAGTATCCCAGCTCCAGAAAATTAAGCACTGTATGTACTCCCTAATAGGTGGCTCCTAGTATGAAACCCACTTAGAGACACTCAAAGATAAATGTCTGTAATAACTACATTAATTGCTAAGATTATGAACAGGAGGGATGGGGAAGGAGGGCCACACCAGTAACTAGAGAGGGGACCAAGTTACAGCAGAGAAAATAGGCCACCATCAAGGACTGCAAGTAACTAATGAGACATCTGGTAAGTTCTGGTATGATCTTACCAGAAGTGGAGGGTGTATAGTCTGGCAGGTAGAAAGTAACCATTTCGCAAATGGGTGAATGACCCCTCCCTCACCTTGTTTTCCTACTTTTATTACATCTACCTTTGAATATAGTCTTATAACAGGACTCTAATTTAACAGGTCTTTATCTCTGGCCAGGGTGTGACATCCAATACCAATCAGTGTGGAGCCAAGGGCATTGCGGAAGCAGCAAAACTGAAAAAAAAATCAACAAACTATAATCCAGAACATCAGAGACTCTATATCAATCACCTGGAACTAGGCCAGCCTAATTTCTCCCCACCCTGGAGCTCAGGGAAATTTGCGGAAGAGGGGGCGGTAAGATTGTAAGAGACTAAAGATGGGGAGGAGCAATGATATGCAAGATACTACACACAAGTTATGGCCAAAGCAATCATAACTTTGCATGACCTGCGCAATGACCAACACATTATTGACCTCACAAAGTCTAGCATTTGCTAAAGGCACTGGGATCCTGGGAGGCAAGGGATTGACAGTCACAGTAGTGTCCCTATGCTTAACAGGAATACAGGAAAGGGTTCTGGGAAATGCTACTGGGTCCTTGCACCTCATCAGAGAGGAGGATCTAGAGGAGATTTTGGCATGCACATTCAAGGATGCTCCAGGGATGGGAGTGGGAGGCACTGGGGGAAGGGAGGGAAGGGGGAGGGGATGGGGACACAGGGGGATAAGGGGTTGGAAGGAGGGGAGACTGGTGTACTTGTTAAGTTTGTATGAGAGGAAATAAAAAAAAAGAAATGTTCCACTTCTCTAGTCATTATGGAAATGCAAACTAAAATCATGCTGAGATGTCATCTCACCCCTCTCAGAATGGCTAAAATACAAAACAAAAACAACAATAAATGCTGGTATGGATTTGGGGAGAATCGAATTTTCATATAGTTTTGGTTATATTATAAACTTATACAACCTCTTTGGAGATCATTATGGAGATATCTAAAAACGTTAAAAATCAAAATACCATAAAGCTCAGCTATACCACCCCTAGGACTACTCCCAAAGGAAGTAGTCCTTTCCAGTGCCTATTGCAATTCTATTCAAAGTACCAAAGAGGTAAAACCACCCTAGATGTTCAACAATAGGCAAATGGATAATGAAACTATGATACACATGTACAATGGGATACTATTCAACTGTCAAGAAAAATAAATTACTGAAATTTGCTGGTAAATGAATGGAGTTGTAAGAAATTATAATGAGCCAACTATCCCAGACACAGAAAGACAGATTCCACATGTTCTTCCTTATGAGTGGATCCTAACATTACACTCTCAAAATGAGACATAATAAGGAAAACTTCTATAACACTCAAAAACTGCAAAGTAATGAAAGTTGGTGGGCAGGCATGAAAAAAGAGCTCAAAAGCAATGGAACACAGAAAATAGATGAAGGCCATTATGGAACATAAGTCTGAAAGGGGATAGAAATAAAGTGATAAATCTTTTTTCTTAGATTTTTTTCTTTATTTTTTCCACTCATACAAACTTGATAGTTACCCCGTTCCCCTCCTTCCCTCCATCCCTCCCCGCATTCCCCCCACTCCCTCCCTCCTCACCATTCTCCTCCCCCCTCCCTCCTCCTCTCACATTGTCCCCCCTTCCATCCCTGGAGCATTCCCTTGTGTGCATGTCAAACTTCCCTCTGGGTCCTCCTCTCTGGAGTTATCTCTACTGATACCCAAGAAATTCAGAGAATTATAACATCATATTTCAAAAACTTATACTCTGTGAAATTTGACAACACAAAAGAAATGGATGAATTCCTAAGTAAGCACAACTTAATTAAATAGAATCAGGAAGTTGTAAATTATTTAAATAGTCCTATAACATATGAGGAAATCCATGAAGTAATCTCAAATCTTCCCTCCAAAAAATGTTCTGGACCGGATGGATTCAGTACAAAGTTCTACCAGACATTTAAGGAACAAATAACACCAATACTCCTTAAGCTGGTCCATCAAATAGCAAAGGAAGGAACACTACCAAATTCCTTCTATGAAGCTAATATCGTGTTAATCCCAAAACCTAATAAAGATACACTTAAAAAAGAAAACTATAGGCTAATCTCTTTGATGAACACAGATGCAAAGATAATCAACAAAGTCTAAGCAAATCGGATTCAAAAACATATGAAAAAGATCATTCATGGGAATCAAGTAGGCTTTATCCCAGGCCAAGGTTGGTTCACATACGCAAATCAATAAATGTAATTCACCATATAAACCAGTCCAAAATCCAAGACCACATGATAAATTGTAGGAGGAACGGACAATGATTGTGCCACAGAGGCCTCCATCCCCCATACAGAGAGGCTCCTTGGACTTCTCCCTCCTGCTAAGCATACAAATCTTGCCAGACTATAAATCTCCTGAGACTACAAATCTCGCGAGACTACGCCTTCTTCCAGAGCAAAGACAGTTGGTGCTGTTAAACCACCTGGCTGAGAGGACCATTCCAGACAGGAGAACTCAGCAAAGACACATTCTGGGACTTATGGGATGTCGGGTGGGGTATATAAGCAGCCTGATACTTAAAATAAATGAGCCACAAGCCTGAGAGCCTGCTTTGCCGCTCACCTGACTCCCAGAGTCTGTGCTGTTGACTCTGGGCCAGCTTATCCCTGCCCCCAAGGGTCTCCATGGGCCCCTGTTACACTGTTACATTGTTACAATAAATCTTAATAAGGGATAAGACAGGGGGGAAAAGGTAGGTGGCTCAAGGAAAAAAGGGAAATCAAGAGACTCACACAGTTGTGAATGCTGCAAGCTACTATATCTCTGTTAAGAATCTAGGGAAGTAACAGCAGTATGTAAGATCTATGAGTAAGCAATTACTCTTTGAATGGGATTTAAAACTTTTGTTGTCAGGGAACTTATACCTGATACTATAAACCTAGACAAATAACAGCAGAAGGAAATAGAAAGGAACAGATGTTTTATTGTTAACTATAAAAACTTGATAATAAAACACCATCTAAATTCTTCTTATTTAACCCTCATATAAAAAAGGCTCACAGAGCTCAACCAAGATGAACCGTATTATAGTGGAAGACTAGTGAAGCATAAAAACACAACTGGCCAGAGTGCAGAATATTGACTCTGGAATTTTCAGCTCTAATCAACGCACAAAATCTTTCCTGACAACAAGACTCAGGGAACTTTGCAGAAGTGTGGGAAGACAAGGAAGTAAGATTGTCGAAACCTAAAGATGGTGTGGAGTACTTCTGACCCACACACTTCAGCTGTAACAGGGCTGCTGTACCAAAAAGCTCACTGAAAGAATTTCAACAGTGACTCACATATCAACATCCCCCAAGGACTAATAAGGACTTCAGAAGAAACAACTGCACTTGAAGAGTGTCCCTGTGGCAGGTACTGGACAAGGAAAGAAAAATCTCCCTACTTATGTCTTTGCCCACTGAAGAGACACATATACTATAACACAACTCTGACTCCCTTATCAACACAAGCACACCAAAGGGAATTCTGTGATCCATACACACAGAGGGACTAGAGGGTGGGAGACATGCCAGGATTTAAGAGAGGAGGGGAGGATAGAAGAGGAGGGCATAGGTGTGAAAGAGGTTGGGACAATGCCATGAACTCATTTCTGCCTAGATATGAAAAATTCTCAATAAAAATAAAGTAAATTCATTTTATTCTGTAACAGATTCATACATTTTATACTAAAAAGTTTCGATATTTTTAGCACCCAATCCCGCATCCCCTCTCATCTCCATTTCCTACTGAAACCCATTTTCTATTTTCACATCAGTGTGTGCGTCTGTGTGTATGTGTTTGACCTGCTGAGTTTAGTCTCTTGGACAACTTACCAGGGGCTACATAACTGAATAATACAGAACTCTGTCTTCCAATGACCCTTAATTCATAACAATTGATCAGGGAGAGGTGAGACCTTATAGAACCCTCCCCAGATTCTTTTATGAAATATTAAAGAACCCAACCTTATACATGTCTCTGGCAGGTAACGACCGTTCAATAAGTCATGAGCATAGTTGCTCTTTTATATCCATAATATGTATTTTTTGCCATACATTTCCCTTTCGCTGGCTCTTAAATTTTCAGTTAAAAAGCTTTAAAGAGAGTGTCCTTAAAGAGAGCTCTCTTTGTTCCCAAAGCTAATGTAGACTATGAGACCAATTTCCAAAGATATATCCTCAAACAAAGGCTTTTGACTCAGAAGGGCCTTATGAAAGGTAATTCATCAATCAACATCTATCTATGCAAATATCTATTCAATGTCACAAAACACATGAAAAATTGAAGTATATCAGACCATCAAAGTAATTCAATAATGCTTTTTCAACTCTAAAGAGAAGGATAATAAATCTCAAGACAAGAAATAGGAAAACAAACTAAAGCAAAAATTAAGAGAAGGAAAGAAACAGCAAAGATTACTGGAGAAATAAATGAATATAATATAACAATAAATGATAAATTTAATGAAGAATTTGACTTTTAAAATACAAATTCAAAAAAAATACAAATTCACTAAATTTTATCTAGTTAACAGAGTAAAGTAGTAATATCCAAATAAGTAAAAACTGAAACACAAAAATTATTACAGCTGATACCAAAGAAATAGCATAAGTAGAAACAAATATATATCTACAAATTCTAGATCCTAGTAAAGCTAAAGTCTTGGATGCATATAATCTATTAAAATTGAGCCATAAGGGAATAGAAAACCTAAGCAGATTAACTAGTAATAATGGGAGTGTTTGAGTTTAAAAATAAATCTCTCCCAAAACAATCTAAAATTCCAAGATCAGACAGCTTCACTGGTTAGTTTCAAAAAATGTTAAGGAATGAATTAATGTGATTTTTCTCTAAAAAATTTACCATTACATGGAAAAGAAGGGAAACATCTCAAACTCGTGCTGTAGGATGCACGAGTTTGAGATGTTTCTCTACTTTTCCAAAATTAGGCAATGGTATCACAAAATTCAAGCAGCAACATCTCCAATGAGTGGCATATTAAAATATGCTGATATCCTATAGCAAGTAATGGAGCTATTTTGAAAACAATTAGCTGTATATTTCAAATACCAGGAGTTACTTCATTTGTAAATTAAAGATAGAATAAATATCTGCAGAAATCAATATGCTGATTATCCTATTTAAACATTGCACATTATATGCATACACTGAAGTGTCACACTGTACATTAAAAAGTATATTCAAATTGTATGTATCAATAAAAAAATTATTTAAACAATACTTAAGCCAGTTGGCCCTGCCACTTCCCGGCCACTGTCCCACTGGAGGTGGAGCTGGTGCCACAACCGTATCCGGATCCCGGTCTGAGTGGCCTGGTGGGGCAAAGACATCTCGTCACAAGAGAGCGCCATCAGCCCAACCTGTGCCAGTGAGGAGGGGCCTGGCACCCGGGAGGCTTAGCAGAGGGCCTTCTGAGTCGCAAGGAGTGTATCTGTCTGTGGAGGCCCAAAGGTGACTTCAGAGATCATCCTAGATTGCTCTAAATCCTTATTGTTTTGCTCTGGTGTTTCCCAGACTGCCTTCCAGGGCCGAAGTGTAGGCCACTGCCATTTCTGCCCAGCTTAAAGTGGAATCTGGGAATCCAAACTCAGGTCCTTTTGTTCTCAAGACAAAGGCCTTTAACCCCTGAGCCGCTAGCCCAGAACAGACCTAATTGCAAAGATGAAACCTGACAAAACTCCTGTTTCACAGAAGTCTACTCAAAGAAGTGGACTGGAATAAGAATACTACTACATTTTCTCCAGCTAGTTCTCTAACACATCCTGGAGAAGGCTTGGTTTTAAGGCCCCTTTGTACTGCTGACTTAACAGAGGGTTTTTTCAAGGTCCTGGACCAACTGACAGAGACTGGAGTTGTCAACCTTCAACAATTTATGAAATCCTTGAACATATCAAGAATTCTGGGGATTATTATGTTACAGTTGTGGAAGAGGTGATCTTAGGACAAATTTTTGCTATAGCAACGCTGATAATAGAACATAAAGTTATCCATTCTTGTGCTGAGAAAGGAAGAGATGGAAGATGTGGTTGTTAGCGATGAATTCACAGGAAAGCAGCTTGGCAGCTTGGCAAACTATTACAACAACTCTTACTTTTCTGAGTGAGAAACTGAACTATTTCAAAATTACTCTTGAATGTCACCCCTTGCAGTCCTTGATGGAGGCCTATTTTCTCTACTGTAACGTGGTCACTTCTCTCCTTGTTTCTGGTGTGGCCCTCCAACCCCATCCCTCCTGTTCATAATCCTTGTAATACTGTAGGTAATACATAGATTTACCTATGAGTGTCTCAAGGTGGACTGGGTGGGTTTGGTACTAGGAGCCACCTATTGGGGAGTACATATGGCGCTTAATTTTCTGGGTCTGGGATACTTCACTTAATATAATTGTTTCTAATGACATACATTTCCCGGCAAATTCCAGTAATTCATCATTTTTGATGGCTGAGTAGTACTCCATTGTATAGAAGTTTCCTTATCCACTCATCAACTGTTGGACATTTGGGTTGATTCCATGAGTTTGCTATTGGAAACAATGCTGCTATGAACATGGTCGTGCTTGTGCTATCGAGGTGAACCTCTGCTGTATGCGGGGTTATTCCCAAAAGTGGAATAACAGGGTCATATGGCATTTCAATCTTTGGAGTGAAGGGCATTGCAGGAGCAGCAAAACTGCAAAAGAAAATCAACAAAACACAATCCAGAACTTCAGAGACTCTGTATCAACCACCTAGAACTAGGCCAGACTAATCTCTCCCCATCCTGAAGCTCAGGGACATTTGCGGAAGAGGGGGCGGTAAGAGTGTAAGAGCAAAAGGATGGGAGAAGCAATGATTTGCAAGATACTCCACACAAGTTGGGGCCAAAGCAATCATAATTGGACTTTGCATGCCCTGCACAATGTCCAACACACTATTGACCTCACAAAGTCTAGCATCTGCTAAAGGCACCAAGATCCTTGGAGGCAAGGGATTGACAGCCACAGTAGTGTTCCTATGCTTAAGGGGAACACAGGAAAGGGTTTAGGGAAATGCCACTGTGTCCTTGTACTTCATCGGAGAGGAAGGCCCAGAGGAGAGTCAGGCATGCACAAGAAAGGACTCTCTGGGAATTGGGGGGGAGACACTGGGGTATGGGGAGGGAGGGGTTAGGGGAGGGGGAGCAGGGGGTTTGGGGGGAGGAGGAGGGAGGGAGGGAACTGGTGTACCTATTAAGTTTGCATGAGCTGAAATAATAAAAAATGTATAAAAAAACACCAAAAATTACTCTTGCCTAACTACAAAATGTTGATTTCTATAAAAAGTGTGAATATACTGTATATTAAGAAAACTACATGCATCAGAAGTTCCTAAAGCAAAATTTAAATTGTCAGGAGTTAATGTCACTAGGCTGTACATTGTTCCTAGAATTCAAACATTTTTGTTGTTGCAACCCAGTGACCTCCATCAGTAGTGAAGTGAAAAAAATGTTATACTACAAATATATTGATATCAAAAGATTACATTAGGATGGTGGGATATGCTATGAGGTGAGATCACAAATGAATAATATTACTAAGGAGATGATTTTTAACCAAAGGAATATATTTTTTCTGAAACTTTATTATTTTTTACCTAATTACACAAGCTCATTAGGTACCCTCCTCCTTCCTCCTATCTCATCCCTCCCCCATCCCATTCTCCCCTTCTTCCCTCTCTCGCATCTCTCTTTCCTCTCTCCCCCTGTAATTGTGTTTCCTGTCTGTTCCCATCTTCCAGAGCATCTATTTATATGGGTGCAGAAATTTCCCTCTGAGTGTCTACACTAGTGAGGGTTCAGGACTCAGTGGCATAACTTGGGGCTCCTTCTTGGGCCACCCACTAAAATGATAACTCTGTTAAATCTGTTTAACTCCTTGTCTCTAAGGATCCTACTGCCTGAAATCTCTCCTGAGCTCCATCCTCAACCTTGAGGGCTTATTGACCTGTCAGCCATTGTGCAGGGCAGGCAAGGTGGAATCACATTGTAGCAATATCATAGTTGTTGCCCAGACTTGAATGGAGTCTCTTGATTAACTGTGGTACTCCCTATATTTAGTCTCTTAAAATCTTGCTGCCCCCTCTTCCCCAGGGTTCCCTGAACTTCAGGATGGGGAGAGATTTGGCTGGTCTTTTTTAGGTGAACCTTGTGGATTCTTTGGTGTTCTGAATTATGGTTCCTTGTTGTTTTCAGTATTGCTTGTTCCTGAACTAGTCTTGGCTGCATCCTGATTGGGTGTTGAGGTTATGTCCTAACCAAAGATAAAAGACTGTTTAAATGAAGGTCTTAATATAAGAAAAGGCTTAAAAGTAGATGGAAGAATAGGAGTAGGACTCAGTAGTGAGTGGGGTCAGACAAGCAGTTGCCAGTTGGTTACCCTCTGCCAGACTCTATACTCTCCGTGACTGGGGAAATCAAATCTGTCCAGTTCCAAGTGAACAAGAAGGAAAGTGAAAGTGAGCTGTGTCAGATGTCTTGCTACTTACATGCAGTTCATGACCATGGCCTAATTTCTCTATTGAAGTATATTCTTTTGTCTCCTTTGTTTTGGGGTCTTCAACTTTCCCTTTCCTTCCTAGTTTTAATCTCCAAAGGAATATATTTTTAACTTGAATCTTTTCTTGCATTATATTTTTCTAAAGTTTGATTTAATTTCTTGATAATCAAGGGTATGAGTAATGAAGAGTAATGACTGCATTTTTGCTGTTCATTTATTTAAAAATACATATTAAATAAAGCTGTTTATTATCATATTCATAAAATTAAAATTTTTGTTTCAAAGAAACATCTAAATAACTTAGGGATGTATTAGTTCTTGCAAAAATACTTAAGCAATACAAGTATAAGTGTCTCTATAGTTCTGCAACACAAACTATATCACCAATGCCATAAATATAGTTGTGTTATATTACACAAGCATTCT
The DNA here is from genome assembly GCA_023101885.1 of Typhlomys cinereus. NCBI lineage: Eukaryota > Metazoa > Chordata > Mammalia > Rodentia > Platacanthomyidae > Typhlomys > Typhlomys cinereus. The sequence continues at coordinate 568,962 of JALPQD010000582.1, forward strand.
GAATATATTAATTCTTCAATAAGTCTAATGGGATAATTTTAACTATATCACTATAATTAAAACTACAACACCATAGTTATAACTTCTGAAAGATTACTATAACTATATAATGATGACTATGAAAGCTAACTATATCTGTAACTACAATGTAGATTCAATAGTAGTTTGTAAACTATAACTAGGTCTATGATTCTGTAAAAAATAATTAAATTATTAATATAACATAATTACTATAAGTGAAAAAGTGAGTTGTAGCAATGTTGTTATCAAACGATCACTATAACTATACTAATATGTTAACTGTAATAATACTATAATACTACATTGTTTTGCTAATTCAGTATAATGTTCAAAATACAAAACTGACAAATGTAACAAAACTACAAAAGCTACAGCTACAGCTTTAGAAACATCTTCCTAGCACATGATCTATAGCATTCTAACTATAATGCTATCACTATAAATATAATTTGAGCACTCAATTATAATGATAGCTCTATAATAACTATAATGCTAAACTTTAATATTTCACCCCAACCATAACTTTATAAAAGTAACCAAAACTATGTAAGGATAGTACTTTAATACTAGCAATGTTACAATGAAATAACTGTAATTTTTTCAGCGTCACTAAAATTGTAGCTGGAAGAAAGTTTTCCTACTAAAAACAAAACCTTAACAATTTAATTATGAATGTAACACTAGCACCACAGTATCAGTGATAAATATATTATTATGGTCTTCTCATTACCATTGTAAATATAACTACTAACTACTGGACTAAAAATATAACTCATTGCAACTGTAGTACCATACTGCAGCTACAAGTGTATAAAGATAAGAATACTGTTCACTCTAGGAAAATAGCTATGGTGTGGATAACAAGTCATAGTCTAAAACTGAAAACGTGACATTATACCTAAATTTGATTCCATAACTATTATGAAAATCTTATTATCATAGCAAAAATATCTACATTTACACATTTATTACTAATTTATCAACACTTTCACTATACTTTCATCAAAATTTTGATAAAGTAATCATAAAGTTAATAATTACAACATAATTACTTCTCCATTTCCCTGCAGTAACACTTTGTAAATATTTTACAACATACATCATTATTAAAATAGAATTATAATTGTAATGGAATGTTTTATACAAACTAAGATTATGACTATATCACAAATTCATAGTTTTAAGAATATTAACATCACCATTACCACCTTTTGCCATACATATTTTACTGATAAGCAGAAATACACATAGAATTTCTCTCTATAGAATTGATTGTATATTAAAGTCTAATATTATCAATACAGCACTATAACTTTAATAATTATCTATACCTGTTACTTTAATAAAACTTTAAAGGAGAGTTGTAAACATATTTTAACACTTGGAGAAATGAAATTACAGTATATAGGTATAAAATTAAATTATAACTACAACATTAATTATAATAGTTCCATTTCTGTAATCAGTAACCGTGTTATAACTCTTACTTTAATAGTAATATTATATCTGAGACTGTGAAAATCATTAGAATCATGAAATGGTATGCTATCACTACAGTAGTAATAGCATCATAGCTAACAAATTGTATCATACTTAAAATGTAGCATGCAAACTAAAGATGGTATTATATATCTGATAATATCCCTAATATGATAAGTATTTATTTAATATTCTAAATATAGCTTTGTTTGCCTGCAGAGATGGCTCAGGTGTTAAGACTCTGCTTAGTAAGCAAAAGTTTCTGAGTTCAAATCCTAGCTCCCATGTAAAAAATGCCAGGCAGAAACTGCAGCCGCCTAAACTTCCAGCTCTGCTGGGTGGAGCCTGAGAATTCCCAGTACAAAACAGGAAGGAGGTAGAAGCAATTCATTATGATTGTGTCCTACACAAGGACACAAAGTGCCCTCCGACACACACAGCACACGCACACACACACACACTCACACACTCATTCACACACTCAGTAAATAACTAGATAAAATAACTAAATAAATAAATGTAGCTGTTTGCTGTAACTACAAGTCATTGGTTATAATACTGCATACAATATTGTAATTATTAACAATTCATTTTTTCTTTTTTAATTTTATATTATTTTTCCCCATCATATAAGCTCAATAGATACCATGGTCCCCTCCTTCCCTCCACCATTCCCCAGTCTCATTTGCACCCTCCCCACCATTTCCCCTTCCTTTTACCCACTCCCCCTCTTTCCCCTTCACACAGAGCCTCCCCCTTATCTCCCTCCTGTTCCCTGGAGTATCCTTTTGTATGAATGCCAAATTTTCCTCTGAGTCCTCCAGTCGGGTGAGACTTCAGGACTTGGTGGCATTTCCCAGAGCCCTTTCTTGGGCTGCCCTTTAGTATGGGAAAACTATTATGACTGTTAATCCCTTGACTCTAAGGATCCTAGTGCCTATGGTCCATTCTAGACTTTAGAGGGTCATTGACATGTCAATCATTGCTCAGGTCATGCAAAGTCCAATTATAGCTACTGTGGCCTGAACTTGTGTGGAGTATCTTGCATATTGTTGGTCCTCTCCATCTTTAGGCTCTTAAAATCTTTCTGCCCCCTCTTCTGCAAGTTTCCCTGAGCTTTAGGATAGGGAAAGATTTAGCTGGTCTTGTTCCAGGTGATTAATGTAGGGTCATTGGTGTTCTGAATTATGGTTTGTTGTTGTTTTCAGTTTTGGTATTCCTGCACCACCCTTGGCTCCATCATGATTGGTATTGGAGGTCACCTCCTAACCAAAGATGGAAGGCTTTTTAAATTAAATCTTACTATAAGAGGAGATTCAAAGGTAGATGGAATAGAAGTAGGAGACTGCAGTGAGGGGGGGTGTCAGTCTCCCATTTGCAGGATGGTTAACCTCTACTTGCCAGTCCCCATAATGTCCCTGATTGGTGAGATCAAACGCCCTCAGTCGCAAGTGACCAGGAAGGAAAATGAGAATGAGTTTAAACATGTTTTGCTACTTACTTGCAATACATGATAGTGATCTAATTTGTCTACTGAAGCATGCTCCCATTTCTCCTTATTTCTGTGGGGGCCTTCCTTCCCTGTCCCTCCCGTTTAAGTGGGTTTGGTAGTGGAATCCACCTATTGGGAGTACGTAGGGCATTTAATTTTCTGTGTCTGGGATACTTCACTCAATATATTTTTTTCTAATTCCATCCATTTCCCAGAAAATTTCATTAACTCATCTTTTTGATAGCTGAGTAGTATTCCATTACATAAATGTACCACTTTTTCCTTATCTACTCGTCTACTGTTGGGCATTTGGGTTGATTCCATGGCCTTGCTGTTGTAACTAGTGCTGCTATGAACATGATTGTGCTTGTGTCATTGAGGTGAATTTTTGCTTTATAGGGGATTTTCCCCAGAAGTGGAATAACAAAGCCATATGGCATTTCAAACTTTTTAACTTTTTTAAAAATCACCAGACTGATTGCCAGAGTGGTTGTATAAGACTGAATTCCCACCAGCAATATAGTAGAGTTCCCCTTCTCTCCACATCCTCTCCAGCATTTGGTGTTGTTTGTATTACGGATTCTTACCATGCTGACCAGGGTGAGATGCTATCTCAGGGAAGGTTTGATTTGCATTTCTCTGATGGCTAAAGATGTGGGGCATTTTTAAAGATATTTGTTAGACATATCAATTTATCTCTGGAAAAGTTTCTTTTGACTTCCCAGGCTCATTTTTTAATTTGGCCATTTATTTTCTTGGTGTTTAGTTTTCTGAGTTCTTTGTGCACTCTGGATAGTAGAACTCTATCAGATATGTAGATAGTGAAGATTTTCTCCCATTCTGTGGGTTGCCTTTTTGCTCAGGTTACAATCTCTTTATCTGAACAGATTTCATAAGATCCCATTTGTTGAGTGTTGGTTCTAGTGACTGTGCTATTGGATTTCTGTTTAGGAACTGTTAGCCTAGCCCAATCAGCTCGTGGGTGTTACCTACCCGTTCAAAGGGGTTTTTATAGTCTGTGGCCTAATATTGAGGTCCTTGATCTATTTGGAAATGATTTGTGTGCATGATGACAAATACAGTTAATTTTAATCTCCTGAATGTGGAGATCCAGTTTAGCCAGCACCATTTGTTGAAGATGCTGTTCCTTTTTCACTGAATTTTTTGGGCATCTTTGTCAAAGATCAAATGGCTGTAATTGTGTGGGCTTACATCTGGATCTTCAACTCTCATCCATTGATCTACATGTCTATTTTGCAGCCTGTACCAGGCTGTTTTTATTACTATGGATTTTTAGCATAAAAAAGGTTTGGTATGGTGATATCTCCAGCAGTACTTTTGTTACTCAGGAGGGTTTTTTTGTTTGTTTGGTTGGTTGGTTTTTTTGCTACCCTGTGTCGTTTGTGCTTCCATATGAATTTTCAGATTGGTCAATTTCTTTAAAGAATTGCTTGGGGATTTTGATTGGTATAGCATTGAATCTATACATTGCTTTTGGTAGGACTGTCATTTTTATGGTGTTGATTCTACCTATCCAGGAGCACGGGAGGTCTTTCCACCTTCTGGTGTCTTCTGTAATTTCTTTCTTTAGGGTGTTAAAGTTTTCATTGTAAAGAACTCTCACTTCCTTGGTTAGGTTTATTCTAAGGTATTTTATTTTTTTAGGGGCTATAGTGAATTGGATTGTTTCTCTTAGGGCTATTTCACTTCTTTCATCCTTAGTGTATAGGAAGGCCACTGATTTTTTAATGTTTATTTTGTATCTTGCCACCCTGCTGAACTTCTGTATTAATTCCAGAATATTCCTGGTGGAGTTTTTAGGATCACTGAGGTATAAGAACATGTCATCTGCAAATAGAGATATGTTGACTTCTTCTTTGCTGATTTGAATCCCTTTTAACTCCTTATCTTGTCTTATGGCTCCAGATAAGACTTCAAGTACAATATTGAATAGAAGTGGTGAGAGTGGACAACCTTGTCTACTTATTGATTAAAGCCAAATGGCTCAAGTTTTTCCCCTTTAAGTATAATCCTTGCTGTTGTCTTGTTACATAAAGCTTTTATTATGTTGATGAAGGTTCCTTCCATTCCAACTATCTCTAAGATTTTGATCATAAAAGGATTTTGAACCTTGTCAAAAGCTTTTTGTGCCTCTGTGGAGAGTATCATATCGCCTTGGACTTTGGATTAGCTTATATGATAGATTACATTTATTGATTTGTGTATGTTGAAACAACCCTGTGTCCATGGGATAAAGCCTACTTGATCAAAGTAAATGATCTTTTTGATATGTTTTTGAACCAGATTTGCTAAGATTTTGTTGAGAATCTTTGCATCTGTGTTCAACAAAGAGATTGGCCTTTAGTTTTCTTTTTTAAGTATATCTTTATTAGGTTTTGGGATTAGTATATTAGCTTTATAGAAAGAATTTGGCAGTGTTCCTTCGCAATTTGATGGAACAGTTTAAGGATTATTGGTGTTATTTATTCCTTAAATGTCTAGCAGAATTCTGTGCTGAATCCATCTGGCCCAGGACATTTTTTGATGCAAAGATTCACGATTACTTCATGGATTTCCTCATATATTATAGGACTATTTAAATAATTCAAAACTTCCCGATTCAGTTTAGGCAAGTTGTGCTTACTTAGGAATTCATCCATTAATTTCTTTTGTGTTATCAAATTTCACAGAGTATAAGTTTTTGAAATTATTCTAATTCTCTGAATTTCTTGGGTATCAGTTGTAATAACTACATTTTCATTTCTAGTTTGGTTAGTTTAGATTTTCTTTCTCTTCATTTTGGCAAATTTAGCTAAAGGTGTATCAATCTTACTGATTTTTTTTCAAAGAACCAGCTTTATGACTGGTTGATTCTTTGTATCCTTTTACTTATCTCAATTTCTGATATTTCTCCCCTGATTTTGCTAATCTCCTCTCTTCTACTGCTTTTGGGATTGGATTGCCCTTGTTTCTCTAAAGCTTTAAGTTGAATTGTTATTTATTTTTTGATATAGGCATTAAGAGCTAAAAACTTACTCTTTTAGGATGGCTTTCATTGTGTTCCAGAGATTTTGATATGTTGCGTTTTCATTATCCTTTTCTTCTAGGAAATCTTGAATATCCTTTGTGATTTCTTCCTGAACCCAATTCTCATTCAGCATCATAATGTTTAGTTTCCAAGAGTTAGTGAATTTTCTGTTGCTTGTTGTGTTGTGGATGTCAAGCTTTAGACCTTGTTAGTCTGATAGGGTAGAGGGTAAAATTTCGACTTTCCTGTGTATTGGAGATTCACTTTGTGACTCAAAATGTGATCTATTTCGGAGAAAGTTCCGTGGGCTATTGAGAAAAATGCATATTCTTTGATTCATGGATGGAAAGTTCAATAGACATCTGTAAGGTCCATTTCAGTACGGGTTTGGTTAAGTTCCCATGTGTCTGTGTTAAGTTTTTGACCTATTGATTGATCTATCCCACTTTGAGAGGGCAGTATTGAAATCCACAATTATCATCATTTTGGAGTTGATTTCTTGCTTTAGACTTTTGTAGCATTAGTCTTCCTGGTGAATTGTAACTGTGACTAAAATGTTGTATCCATCCGTGTCTCTTATGATTTTTTTTTTTTGGTTTGACATCCACTTAGTCAGATAACATAATTGCTACCCCTGCCTGTTTCCTGGCTCCATTAGCTTGCAGAATTTTTGACCAACCTTTTGCCTATCTTTTGTGGTGAGATGGTTTCCTGAAGGCAGCAAATGAATGGTTGTGATTTCTAATCCAAGTTCATAATCTGTGGAGTGAAGGGCATTGCAGGAGCAACAAAACTGCAAAAGAAAATCAACAAACCATTATCCAGAACTTCAGAGACTCTATATCAACCACCTAGAACTAGGCCAGCCTAATCTCTCCCCATCCTGAAGCTCAAGGACATTTGCGGAAGAGGGGGCGATAAGAGTGTAAGAGCAAAAGGATGGGAGGAGCAATGATTTGCAAGATACTCCACACAAGTTAGGGCCGAAGCAATCATAATTGGACATTGCATGCCCGCCGCAATGTCCAATACACTATTGACCTCACAAAGTCTGGCATCTGCTAAAGGCACCAAGATCCTTGGAGGCAAGGGATTGACAGCCACAGTAGTGTTCCTATGCTTAAGGGGAACACAGGAAAGGGTTCAGGGAAATGCTACTGGGTCCTTGTATGTCATCAGAGAGGAGGGCCCAGAGGAGAGTCAGGCATGCACAAGAAAGGACTCTGGGAATTGGGGCAGGAGGCAAGGGGGGATGGGGCAGGAGGGGTGAGGGGATGGGGAGTAGGGGGTTTGGGGGGAGGAGGAGGGAGGGAGGGAACTGGTGTACCTATTAAGTTTGTATGAGCTGAAATAATAAAATGTATTAAAATCTGTGTTTTTTGATTGGTGAGTTAATTCCATTGACATTCAATGCTATAATGGAGAAATTACTTTTAATTCCTGACACTTTTTGTGTTTAGTGGCTTTGATAAGTGTATTATTTGGCTTGTAGGTTTGGTGGTATTATACTTCCCTTCTGTCCTCCTGGATATGTTTGTTCTTTTCTTCTAGCATTTTTGATGGCCTAGTTTGGTAGATATGTAAACCTTCAATTCGTCTTTATGCTAGAGAATTTCTTTAACCCTAGATCATGACTGATAGTTTTGCTGTGTATATCAGCCTGGGTTGACAATTTTGCTCATTAAATGCTTAAAGTACATCTCTCCAGCTCTTCTTGATTTTACTGCTTCCACTGAAAAAAATCATTTGTTATTTTAATAGGTTTACCTATATAATTGACTTTTTTTTTTTCCTTGAAGCTCTCAGCACATTTTCTTTGTCTTGTATGAGGAGCATTTTGAGTATTATTTGCCATGGTGAGTTTCTGTTCTGGTCATATATTTTTGAGGTGTGGAATGCCTCTTGTATTTGGATGGGCCTCTCTTTCTTTAGATGAGAAAGTTCTCCTTTATGATAATTTGAAAAATTTCCTCAGGTGTGGTATTTTGGAATTCTTGTTCTGGTATTCCATGAATGCGCATGTTAAGCTTCTTCAAGGTGTCCCATAACTCTTGAATATTCCTCTCAAGTATCCCTTTGGCTTTAACAACCTCTTCCATTGAACTGGTTAGTTCTTCTTTGTCTTCAAGATCTGATACTCTATTTTCTGCTTCATTACTCCTGTTGATAAAACTCTCTGTTGAGTTCTGGGTTGAAGATAGCTTGTCTTTTAGTTCAATTTTAAACTCTACTTGAGATTGTTTTTACTGCTCTATGCCTGTTTTTGTATCTTCAACTGTTTTTCTCAAGTGTCTGTTGTTTTCCTGTTCGAAGTGGTTGATGTGGTTATTTAACTCCTCCCGGATTTTCTCTTTCATAGTTTTGATCATAGTAAAGATCAGGCTTCGAAAATAGTTATCCTGGGTATGATTTTCTTGGCTATTTTCTGTGAGTTTGTTCTGTTTGGAATCAATCATTATGGGGTTAATTCTTTTGGTAGATTTGTTGTCTTTTTTGTTTCTCATGGATTTGCGCTTTGACCTGGACATTTTCGTTTATCTCTTATGACCTTCTTTTTGTTTCTGTGTGTTTTTGACTGAACTGAAGTAGATGGTATTGCTACTCTGAAGCAGTTATTACTGGTGTTTGCCTTGGAGTTGGTTACACTTGTCTGGTAGTGGTGTTATTTCCTAGATGAGGCTATTAGACTGTTAATACATCAATTAAGTCAGGTTTAGTAGAAAGAGAGTGAAGATTAATATGGTAATGTACTTTTTTGGTTTACTTCCTTGGTGATATATGAGGATTAATGGTATAGTTCCTGAAGTAGTATGTGTTCTGGGGTGGCTGTATCGAAAAGTTAAACTGCAGTGACTAATAATTTAGAGGAAAAAGATGGTAAAAAGTTTTTACTTATCTTTGAGTTGGATGTGAAGATTCTCTCCCATGTGATGGGATGATTTTAAAGGACTTCAGATATATGACGTTTGTCACCTAGAGCTTTTCTTGGTTTTTTTCTGGACTCTGTTGAATTCTTAGTAGCAGGGAGTCCACCCTAGTCAGGGTCTTGGGCAGGAGGAGATAGTGTCTAGTGTGGTGGGAACATCACCTGGGACCTGGGGCATTGCTTAGGGGTCTTCCCCATCACCAGGGCAGACTGGCTGTTGCTCAGGCTGCTGGTGGAAAAATCAGGTGACCTGGTCCTGGGGCATGATCAAGGGGCCTTACCTGAGTTGCAGGGAGTCTGCCCTGGTCTGTGTCTGGGCAAAAGAGCAGGATGTCTAGTTTGTCCTGCAGATTACCTGGGATTTGGGGCATGCCCTAAGTACCTTCCCCAGCATCAGAGCAGACTGGCTGCTACTCCAGCCGCAATTCTTTTTTTCTTGATAAATCTTTCTACTTTTATAAACATATTGAATATCCACCCCAGATTCCCTCTGTCCCCCTTCCCTCCCATTCCTTCTCTTTCCTTCATCATCCCCACTACCATTCCCTCCCAACCTTCTACCTATATGCTCTATGGAACCCAGCATTCACTCTGGCTTGTATACTCCTATGGGGGCTCAGGCCACTGAGGTAAGTCAAGTTACCCTTATTTAGGGCAACCCACTGATATGTGCATTTACCTTCACTCAACCACCTTTAGACTCAAAAGTTTCCACTTTAAGTTCCCATTCTATGGGTATGACAGTAACTACCTACAGAAGCAGTTTGATGCACTGTCTTCCTACCTATAGGATTATTAGCTGTCTTCCTTATTGATCTATTTCATTCCTTTTTTTTAGGTTTTTGTTCTAGTTTACAGTGACAGGTCTTGAGTCCAATCAAAGAGCTATTAATTGTCTCCGATATATTCATGCCACTATTACACTGGTGGTCACCTATTTCCATGGTGATTTATATGGCAACTCATGCAGTTTTATTTGATTTGATGGACCCCAGCATTCACTCTGGCTTATTTATAGTATTCATGATGTTTGATGGGGTTTGTGAATATTTCTCTCCCACAGCACCTTCTACCTTATTCCTTGGTATTATATAAGCTATCCAGAAAGGAGAAACTCCTCAGACCAGTTCCAGTTTACGTTTTCCCCATATTCTGTGATCCATTTGTGTTGCCTATTCAGTAGTATAGCCTTACTGACAGTTTTTGGAGAGCAACCAAGAGCAATGGCAAACACCTGTATGTTTGGGGGCCTTTGGGACCTCTCTGATGAACACTGTATCAGGAAGTGCCACATTCCTGTTACTTCTAGTATAATTTTGTCCCTGGGTTCTAAGTGGATCAGCACAACTCCTTTGTTCCTTAGCATAGCAACTACCCATTCTTGTTCCTTTCTTTGAAAGACATTTTTTGATGTATTACTGGAGTAAGATGTTCTTTGGGGATTACTTCCCACAATCTTAGAGTTTTTCTGTAAGTCCCTCCTATCTCCCTTCCCTTCATTCCCTGTTAGATATTTTTCCCAGTTATTTCCTTCATCCTTGTCCTGGAAACTCTATATTTCACCTTTAAAAGGTTTAATCCAAACAGTCCCTTCCCATCTTCCCACTTATAGGTCTTTGTTGAGTTTTCTGGCTCTTACAATGCTTCCAGTCCAAATACATTGACAAGAATATCAGTTCAGTCATCCTCATATAAGAGAAAACATGTGGTGCTTAACTTTCTGTGTCTGAGATACCTACTCAAAATTAAAGTTTCAAGCCCCATCCGTTTACCAGAAAATTCCATATCTCATCCTTTCTGATGGTCGAGTAATATCCACTGTGTGTGTGTACAACATTTTCATTATTCATCCTCTGTGAATCCTCTGTTGATGCATATGTTGGTTGTCCATTTTTCACTATTGGGAATAGAGCTGCAATGAACATAGGTAAACAAATGTCTTTGTAATAAGATGTAGAGCCTTTTGAAAATACTCAAAGAATGGTTTCTGTTCTGCAAAAGGAACTGTTAATTATGCAAAAGGACAACCCATAGAACGGGAGAAAATCTTTGCTTGCTATGAATCTGACAAAGGATTAATCTCCCGAGTATATAAAGAGCTCAGAAAGTTAAACACCAAGAGAGCAAACCTTTCAATTAAAAAATGGGCCCTGGAGCTAAACAGGGATTTCACTCAAAAAGAAATTGAAATGTCAGTCAAATACCTTAAAAAATGCTCAACTTCTCTGATTATCAGAAAAATGCAAATCAAAACAACCCTACTATACCATCTTACCCCAGTCAGGATGGCTAAGATCAAGAACACAAACAGAGAATGCTGACAAGGCTATGGAGAAATAGGAATAGTTATTCATTGCTAGTGGGAGTGTAAACTGGAACAGTCTGTATAGTGATCAATGTGGAGGTTCTGCAGACATCTTAAAATGTAATTTTCATATGACTCAGGTATTATCTTTTGTTAAAATGTGGTAACAACATACCTATGTACTTGAAGGGTATTATATTAAAGAATGACACTAATAGCATAACTTTACCAAATCACTGAAATCTACTATTTAATTAACCTTTCATTACATGGCTATGAAACTGTGAATATATAAAATAATTACTATCTCATTTATATTTATATCTAAATATAAGGGGAGGGAGGGATCGGGGGTTCAGGGAGGGGAGGAGGGAGGAAGGGGAATGGGCTACTTATCAACTTTGTATAAGTGGAAAAGATAAAAAAGAAAACACTAAAGACTATTACATAATAAATAAACAGATAGATAAATAAATAAAAGATAAATAAATGTAGTTTTTAAAAGCTAAAAATATCTCATAGTTATCAGACTATCAGTATTAACCAAAAATGTAATTCTAAATATAACAGAATAATGATACCATCATAATGGCAATTACAATACTGTAACCATAACACCATCAGTATAAAACCCTAATAAAATTAATACCATTACTACAATCATTTCATTATGATTATAACATTAGCTTTATACTTACATGTATGGAACGATTATACTAACTATAAACACAGACCTGTAACTATGGCAGTAGAATTATAGTACTGTAAACATCACAATAAATCATTAACAATACTTACTGTTTCTTAACTAAACCCACAAATAACAATTACTATGACTCAAACACAGTAATATTTTCTTTATGACTGTAACTAAAGCTTTAAAACCATTTTACAAACTTTGTAGTTATGGTACTATAACAACTTAAATTTGACCATATAATTACAACTATAACTGTGCAACTATAACACTACAATTATAACTAATATTACTTCAATGCAAAGTTCATGATAACTACAATTTTTATGCTATTGTGTTAATGTTATACCCATAATTTTAACATAGTAACTGCAGTACTACCTCAATAATGACAACTGTATCTCTATAGCATGACCACATGGCATATAATTTTTAAAATTAAAACCTAGCATTTTAATTATAAACAGACCTGTTGATAGAACTATAAACATATGTACCTATATACCAGAGCTATCTAGATTTTATAAACTTACTATTAAAATTAAATATAGTCCATAAAATAAATTCATATGGATGACAAATATAATCATAAACACAAACTCAATTAAAAGTTTAAAATTACATGTTTAGCAATAAATTGATTCATGCTGTAGTTATATTATTACAAATACAACTGTTGTACTATGCTTAAAATATACCATATGTACAACATAATATTAATACTGTTAGTTTAATACAGTGACTTTACCAATGTTAGTATAATACTGTAAATTGAACTTATAACTTCATTTCTAATGATGCAAGAAGGGGTCAATAACTATAGCTTTGTAACTTTAACATTATCTCTTGTATTTATGTTTACTAATATAACTATTATATTATCATGTCATGATAATTATATAATTATATAAATAAATTTGCATGCATTTAAACATAATTTCCCTGTTATTTATATTTGTCTGTTAGCCTAAGTTGGAATCTACAACCCTATTCTAGTCATACAACTTTATATCAATTCTAAAACTACTACTCTGGCTCTGAAACTCAATCTCTGTACCTCTAATAACAGAAGACATACTTCAAAATATTTCCTTTTCTTAATGCTATTTATCAATATCTAATTATAATTCTGTACATCACAGAACCTTAAATATATAGCTATAAACCAATAATATTAATCTTAAAGTGAGTTTTCAAATTAAAATAAGTCAGGACCAATATCCAGTAGAAAAATGGTTTTGAATCAAGAAACATTTAAGATGTTTTCATGCTGAATAGAATTATGGGAAATATTTTCTTGAGTACATTAAAGTCTTCGGTACTTCACAACAGTTGCAGGAAAAATAGGAGATAGAGACACTAGTTAAACAACATGATAAAGAAGTAAACCAACTTAGCTAGAAGTGGTAGAGCAGACTTTTACCTCCAGTGTTCAAAAGAATTTCAGGCCAGATTCAAGAACTAAGTAAATTCTATACCAGCCCAGGATAAAAGAAGAAAAATACATAAATGAAGGAAAGCCACCTCGATGGTTACCTATTGTATGAAATCTCTAATTTTTACATGTGGCTAATACCATGGAAACAAAATTAAGTGAAGGCTGCTAAAGGTTAAGCAAGAAATAGCAAATAGTATTGAGAACATTATATAATGCCATCTCAAATCTTAAACCAGTGTATATTTGTAAGTAGTAGGCTTTTGGAAATGTAACTATGACCTGGACAATAAAAAAAAGCACAAGGAATAATTTTACATTCATTAGATATGATGTACACAGAGATTTTACATGCATGCACAATGTGTGTCTGCATATGTGTTTTCACATTTTAGAAGTGCCTAGTATAGTAAAAAGCATAGGACAGAAATTATGTAAGCAATTTTCCTTGACTTTCTTCACAAATGAAAAGGGAAAAAATGAATAAAATGTCAACATATTAGCAAAATCTTAATAAATCTAGTTTCACACAGTTTTATAAAATTTGTTTGTGTTTAAATGCTTTAAAATTCAAAATTTGAAAACACATATGAGTATATTTTAACAAACTTTGGAGTATGTATTAAAAATTCATGATGGAAGCAGTCATACCAAGGAAAACAATTTATGATTAGAACTGATTTTTACGAAATTAAATCCTGATCAGTTTAATTCATGTTAAAGATGATCACTAGAGCTGGGTATCAGGGTCAATGGTAGAGTGATTTCCACTACACATGAGGCCCTGGGTTTCACATCTAGATGACTTTTGGGCACCATCTGGTACTCAAGCAATTTCTGTTGGCAATGGTCTTAGAAGATGGATAGCAGGAGCAGAAGGGCAGTATTATGGGCTGGATTGAGACAATCTGTCAGATGAAAATAACTTAAGGTCTCTGTCTAGTGGTCATTTTAAGAATTGGGTAGACTCACTTTCATTTCTTTCTTATACCTGTATACATTTAGGAAGAGTTTATTTCATAAAAGATATTAAATTGTACTCATGGGGTTAAGCTTTGATTTCTGAATGCTGATACCTGTGAATTTAGGTGGTCTTTTGTTCTAGAAATCCCTAACCAAGATTGCGCTATAATACTCGGTGTAATGCAGTGTCAGCCTTTTTTTAGACACCTTTTTTCAGCCTTATGGCTATTGTTAGTATTGAAGTCATGTATGTCTCTACTAATATATGGCATACACTCATGAATACATACATATGAAGTCAATGATGTTTTTTATCAATAAACAATAGAATCACCATCAAAATTTTCTACCACAAATTAAATTTCAGGCTAAGTTTTCTTTGATAGTGAGTTCTAATAAACAAGTAATTAAAATATTAAATAATTTTCAGAAATAATAAATATACATGAACTATTCATGAAGGTATTTGTAATCTAAAATAAATAAACAAACTCATTAATAAAAAGAGGAAAAATGTCAAGCCAGTTTCACATAGTGACATATCAGTACATGAATCTCTAAGCTAAAACATAGATGTCTCAGTTTTTTTTAAATTTTTTTTATTATTATTTATTCAACTGTGTGCATATGCGTGTGTATGTGCGCGCGCGCGCGCGTGTGTGTGTGTGTGTGTGTGTGTGTGTGTGTGTCTGTGTATGTGTAGAACCACGGACGAATTCGCGAACCACCATGGACGCCTCCACCGCCTTCTGCCCCAGGATTCACAGGCTCCGCCCTACCAGGACTAGAAGCGCAGGCCGCCCCCGCTTCCACCTGGCGTCTATACGTGGGATCTGGGATCCGAACTCAGGACCTTCTGCCTGCAAGGCAGAGGCTTAACCCCTGAGCCACCTCTCCAGCCCCGTGTCTCAGTTTTTGAAAGGGGTTCAAACTCAAAAACATGATAGAAATTTGAAAACGTCGGAAGTAAAAAGTGAAGACTAAGGAGGTGTCTCAGATGCCTTGCAAGCAAAAGAGCCTTAATTCAGATCCCCAGAGCCAAGTAAAAATGCCTGGCACATCTGGTGATGGCCTATAATTCTATTCCTGGAAGTTAGAACTTGGCAAACCCCAAAGCAAAGCAGTAAGTAGGTAGAACAATCCAGGATGATTTCTGATATTATCCCTGGGTCTCCATGGGTACACATATTCAAATGCCCTCTTGTGCACATGTCAGTACACACCTGTAAACACACTACATAAACAAAAAAAATATACACAAAAAATAAAAATAATAAAAAGTGAATTGATCCCTGTTTCATCTCCTATATTCCAATTTATTTTAATAAAAATCATTTAATACAATTGACCTACAAAAACCAAAGGAACAAAATACACTGTTCAGAATCATTTGTGCTCTGGTGACAATATAAGAACTGTAACTTACTGTCAAGGTCCAGCATCACAAGACCATAGAGTATCACATATTACAAGTAAGAAAAAAATCAGGATTTAAAATTCAAGTTATATGTTGGAGAAAAATTTAAAAAGATATCAGAAAGTAGAAAGGCTTCTTTGATAACTGATTTTGGTTGTCCAATTGACTGGATCTGGGATTAACTGGGAGATCAACCATCAGACTACTTGACAGATATCAATATTAAGATATTTGAAATATAAGGACCAACCCTAAAGGTGTTACATCCCAGTAGTAGAATAGATAAAAGGAAGAGTAAGAAAGAAAAGCTCTTCATTGAATTATGTTGATAAGCTTATTTTCGCTGCTGCCTCTATCGTTCAATTATACCTGAAATCATATTCTTTGGCTCTCCAATGTGATTGAAGACCAGAGATGCTCCACGAATCATTGATCCTCAGCACTAAACTGGGATACCTTGTGGGGGGTCCTCAGGGATCGCAGCTCTGTCTTGCAGGCAGGTCTGGCGGATACTCCACAAGGGAGATCTGGGAAAGGTGAGTGTGCTATCTGCCTGCTCCCAGCCTCCTTCCTGAGGACAATCAGACGCGACAGGGAGTCTAGTCAAACAGGAACTCCTCTAAAGCAAGTCCACAGCCATCTTATATAGTCAGGGGAATTCCAGGGCGGGGGAACCCGGCAACCAATCATCTTAAAGGTCAAGCCAGCACACAGGATGCATGTAGCAAAATTTCTTCAGAACATCCTGAGCAACTCCCTCCTGACTTCCATCCTGAGCTGTTCAACACATCCTGAGCCACCCCCTCCTGACTTCCCCTGAGCTGGTCAAAACATCCTGAGCTGCCCTCCAGACTTCCTCCATCAAAACATCTTTGTCTAACTTTGCCAGATTATTGAGGTCACCTAGACTGAGGCCCCCACAATACCTGAGATTATTGAGCTACCTAGACCTTATCAAACAGGCCAATCCAATAAATTCCATATATATATGTATATAAAATATATACATATAAAATAAATTCCATATATATGTATATATACATATATAAATATATATATATATACAATTTATATTTCATTCTTTTGGTTCTATATTTCTGGCAAACACTGGTTAATACAACCTCCTGTATTTATGGATTGGTGATTAATATCATGAAAATAAGCATCCCAACAAAAAGTAATGCATATATTTAGTATAATTCCTATCACATTTCTAAAGCATTTCTCTACAGAAAACTGAAAATAATTCTTAATATTCATTTGGAAGCACAAAATACCCTGGACAGCCATAATAATCTTGAACCATAAAAACACTATTAGAGGTATTACCATTATTTAGACAGCATGATACTGGCACAAAACCAAACACATTGATCAAAAGATTAATATTGATGACCCAGATGTAACTCTATGAACCTTTAACCATATAGTTTTGACCAAGGTCCCAAAAAAATGGAGAGCAAAGAATATCTTCAACAAGAAGTTACCTTGATTTTTATACAAAGATAAATTCCAAGTGGATCAAAGACATCAGCACAAAGTCTGAATTTATGAAACCTCTAGAGAAAAAGAAGGGAAATAAAAGTAGATAATTAATTATTTTTTTTTTTTAGAGCAGAAACGATTTATTCAGCTCTCACTTCCAAATCATGGTCTACTGTAGCAGGGATATCACATGCACAACAAAAACCAAACTCTCCTTAATGAATGATGTTGGCAAACCTGTATATTTATATTTATTAATATAATATATATAAATATATATATATATTAGACCCAGGAAAGTAGCTCTCCCCCTACACAAAAATCAATGCAAAATTCAAAGACCTTAATTTAAAACCTGGAATATTAAAGCTACTAGAGAACAACACTTCAAGATATAAACATAAGCAAAAACTTTTTGAACAGTATTCCAATAGCATAGGAAATAGCCCCCCCAAAATGAGATTACATGAAATTAAAAATCTTCTGCACAACAATGAAAACTATCAGCAGAGTCAATAGACAGCCAATAAAATGGGAAAAAAGTCTTTGCCAATTACACTTCAGACAGGGGGTTAATATCTAAACTATATCAAGGATGACAAAATTTAAACACCAAAAAACAAAACCGCTAATTAATAACCTTCAAAAACCTTTAACAATCACAGAAATCGAATTAAAACTCTTTGGAGATTTCATGTCACTTCAGTCACAATGGCTATCATCAAGAAAACAAAAAGCAGCAAATAGTGGCAAGACTGTGAGGAGAAAAGAACCCTTATTAACTGCTGGCAAAAGTGTAAACTAGTGCAGCCATTATGGAAATCAGTATGGAGACTTCTTAAAAAATTAAAAATGGTACTACCATATGACCCAGTTATAGCTCTCCCAAGCATATACCACAGGTATTTGCACATCCATGTTTATTGCTGTACTATTTACAATAGCAAAGAAATGAACCAGTGTAACAGTTACTCTTAACTACTGCTGTGAGCGAACACCCAAAATCAAGAAACTTAAGGGAGAAAGGGAGGTTTATTCAGCTTACGGTTCCAGAGGGAAAGTACAGTCTCTCAAAGCAGAGGTGGCATGGCTGGCTGGCCAAAGCCGGAGGAGGCTAAGTCACCACAGACATCTTAGAAGCTGAGAGCTGCAGACTGCTTGCAGCAAAGGCAGACTTCTCCTGGAGGTAGGGTAGGACTAATCCACCACAAGGCCCACCTCTTGTGACTGCTTCCTCCAGCAAAGCTCCACCTCTCAAGGTGCCATGACCTTGCCAAACACATGAGACTGTGGGGGACACATTTTAAACCATGACATTCCACCCGTGGCCCCCATAGGCTCATTGCCATCTCATTATGCAAACCATACTCAGTCCAACTTTAAAAGTCTTCATAGACTACTACATCAGTAGTCCCAACAGTCCAAAAGTCCAAAGTCCAAAGCCTCCTGTAAAATCAAAATACAAGTTACATACTTCTAACATACAATGGCACAGAATTAACATTCCCATTCCAAAAGGAAGGAATGGGGGCATATCCAGGAAAGATCAGTCCATAACAAAACTGAAAACCAGCAGGACAAACTCCAAATCTTGTAGCCCCAATTCCAACAGGTGAGCCTCTTGTTGAAATCATCTCAGTTTCAAAGGGCTTTGGTTCTCCCCCTCCAATGCAGCTGCCCATAGAATACCTTGGTCTCTTGAGCTGACTTCTCCCAGGGTATACAGCTCTCCTTGGCAGATGTCCCACGTTGTGTTTGGAATCTCTAACATCTTTACTTCTCAATGGCAAACAAGGCTTTAACTCCACAGCACAAACTGCCCTTCTTGGGCCTCTAAACTGCAGGCTTCTTGCCTCATGATGCCTGGATTCTGCCAATTTTTGAAATCTTGGAGGAGGACCCCATGATCTCCTCCCTCTTGCATCACTGATGCCTCTAAAACCAGAACCATGTGGACATGTGGACGACTTTGCCAAGACTGGCCCGCTTGAATCACAGCTGATTCTGCTTCTCTATGTTGACCATCTCTTTCACTCCCGGGCAGTTGCTTGGTAAGAGAAACCAACTCTTGCTTTGGAACTCCACCCTTTGCTCCAGTCTTCTGAAAGGATTTGCATTCTTTTGAGTGGGAGCCTTCCCTGAGGATTTGCCCTCAAGCTAGGGCTTCTTCTATTATTCAAATAGTTAATCTCTTCAACAGCCATTTTGTTCTCTGCTTCTTCCTGGTTCAACTCTTTAAGTTTGCCATTGTATTTTTCATCATTGGTTCTTACAGTTTTGCTTCTTCCTGCCTGATTCTTTGCTCTTTTTCATAGCTCTGAAGACAACTAAAAAGTAGCTATATCACATTGTCAAGACTACATTGCTTTGAAATTTCCTCCACCAAGCACTCCAGCTTAATTTCAGGTAAACTTTCAGGACGAGGGCAAAACTTCACTAAACTCTCGGCCAACACATGGCTCCATGTGTCACTCGTCCAATTGCAAACACAGTCTCTGTTCCCCTCTGGACCATCGCAAGCTGGGCTTCCACTGCTTGCGTCTCTCACAGCATTGCTCTCCTCTGAGCTCTCACGAGAAAGGTCCCTTTGACTCAACCGCCAAGACGCAAAACTTTCCCAGCACAAAGTCCCAAAGTTCTCCGTATTTCTCCCAACAAACAGTTCCAAAGACACACTAGCCACATCACAGCATTGGCCATGCTTCTGGGTACCAACTTTTCTGAGCTTCACAAACAACTTCATTTTATGGTACCAGATGTTCTTATCTCACAGCAATACCCCACTATCCAGTACCAATTTCTGTAACAGTTACTCTTAACTATTGCTGTGAGAGAATACTCAAAGTCAATTAACTTAAGGGAGAAAGGGAGGTTTATTCAGCTTACAGTTCCAGAGGGAAGGTACAGTCTCTCAAAGCAGAAGTAGCATGGCTGGCTGGCCAAAGCTGGAGGAAGCTAAGTCACTGCAGACATCTTGGAAGCTCTAATTAATTTCTTAATAAGAGCCCATTCATACAGTAACTAAGGTCAACAATCAATGAGTGCAGCTGCATGAAATTAGAAAGTTTCTGTTCTGAAAAAGAAACTGCTATTTGAACAAAGAGGAACTCGGCAAAATGGGAGAAACCCTTTCTCAACTATACATGTGACAGGTAGCATAAAGATGTTAAGGAGAGTCATCAAGGAATGTTTTTCTTTTAGTTTTTTTTGCATGTGTGTGTGCTTCTTAAGGCACTGGGTATGTTGTAGGGGCTTGAGGGTGATTCATCCTGTGTTGCTTTGATTCTATCTCCATTTTGCTTGGTTCTGGGATTTCCTAGGCTGCATCTTCCACAGGCTGAAGTGTAGGCCACTGCCATTTCTTCCTGGTAGTGTTTTTGCACCTGACAGTAGGTGTTATTCCAAGGGATCCAGGATTAGAACTAACATCCTTCTACTTGGGAGGCAGAGTCATTACTCTAGCTCCAAATGGAGTGGTGCAGAATGTTCACATAGAATGAGGAAGGGTAGAGTACGAATCAATAAAAGTAAGGGTATATGCTCAACTCATACATAAACCCATTAATTCATTACCTTACTTAAAAATATATTAAAAAGCAAAAGTTGACTGGAATTATACTATACAGAGGTACACAGACAGGAGGAAAAAAAGGGGTTTGGAAACTTCCTCAAGATACACCTCTCAGAAGTCACAGACAACTGAACAAAAACTCCTGTTACAAGTGTGGAATACATTCATATAAGAAAGGGAGTTGTCAAAAGCAATCAAATCAATATAGTTGATTACCATTTGTTTTTACTAGAACCGGATCATAATGATATTGATGAAGAAATCATATCCTTTGGACGGAAGACAATCAAATTTGAAGAAATCAAAATTTAAATGACTTCTAAACTTTCACCAAGCTAATTAGCTTTCATGGTATGAGATAGTATTGTTAAGGCTACTGATGTAGAAAAAGCCATGGAAGTTTTACTTTGCTGTTAAACCTATAAGATACGGCAAGAACAAACTTTAAAGATATGCATGCTAGTGTTATAGTGGTATGAATGCTATATGATAACCAATTTCTTTCTGATTGAAAGTCTACTTTTCAGTAGGGAGCTTGTTACAGTTATTCTGCATGTTGCTGATAAATCACCATCAAATTGCTTAAGGGAACAAAAGGTTTTTTCTCTTATAATCATCTGGTTACAGTTCTCAGTTCAGCTTGGCAGGAGAGCATGTACCATCACCAAAGGGTTAAGAGAACTTGACATACGAAATCCACATAACTGCTGACAGAGGGTTGATCCTTACTTGTCAGACCAGCATGTCTTTCCAAGTATACAGAAGGATGCCCACTTCCTTAACTAGGACTTGTCCAA
Source organism: Typhlomys cinereus (assembly GCA_023101885.1). NCBI lineage: Eukaryota > Metazoa > Chordata > Mammalia > Rodentia > Platacanthomyidae > Typhlomys > Typhlomys cinereus. The sequence continues at coordinate 590,578 of JALPQD010000582.1, forward strand.
GCCCTAGTCCCACCCACAATGGGCTAAGCTTTCCCCATCAATGAGACAATCTCTTGCAGATTCTCTGGGCCTAACTCAACTAATAATTTTCTACAAATGTGCCTAGAGCTAGAACCTTCAACCATTAGGCTGACACCTGCATCTAACTATGATAGAACCCACACATGGTACTGTAAAACAAACTAAGAACCTGTGGGTAGGTGGGTAGGGAGGTCATAAACCTTAGGGGAGAATATACTACCATTTTTTTGCTGAAAGTATGTAGTATCAAACTACTTTCTAAATAATTATATATAAACCCATTTATTAGTGAAGCTTTGGGATATCACTCCAGAAGTTTTTATTTGCAATATATGATAGCTAGCATAGAATTGATGACTATGGAACACTCTTCCTTAATCAGGACAACTAAGTCTTTTCATTTAAGAATCAACCTTAGGGTTGGTGAAGGGAAGGGAGGAAGTGGAGTGGGGCATGCATGTAAACATATTTTGTCTGAATATGCAAAATACTTAGTTAAAAATAGATAAACACAATAAAAACAAACCTAAATTGTAAAGGTAACCTAAAATAAAACAGAAAATAGAAATTGTTCCTCAAGCCACCAAAACAGATAGCTTTAAAGTTAAAGGATTGAAAATGACAGATCAATTGGAAATTAATTAAGCATGAATGTTAATATCAATAGTAGGTAAATATGGACAAAATATTACTAAAGATAAAAAGGATGTCAAATAATGATAAAATTATTGACTTATAATGAATACATAAAAATCTGAACTTTGAACAAACCAAACAATATGACCTCAAAATATATCATACAAAAACATATGGAGCTTACAAAGGTAGTAAATAAATCAGTAATTTACAGTTGAAGAATATACACTACTATCTCAGTAGCTGACAGAACTATTAGTCAAAATAAACAAATGTTTGATAAAGTTTAATCAAATAATTCAGCCCACAGGATCTATTTTGCTTACACAGAGCTCTGCAAAGCAACATAGCAATGTTTATTTCATCAAGAAATAATGGAATACTCAGCAACAGAACACATTTTGAACTATGACACCAACTTCAACAAATTATAAAATAATAGAACTTTACAGAGCATGTTAACTTGCCATATATCATCTAATTAGAATTTTGTGAAATAATTGAAACCATAACAAAGTATGTAAAAGACAAATAGCTTATTTCTGAATATTCTATGATACTGTCAGCATGCTTCAAAAAAATTTAACCAATACATAGAACTGAAAGACACAAAAATAATGCATATATAAATTTGTGGTAGAGAGATAAATTAGTAATGACAAGAAAATTTTTAAATAAATGTAAATGCGTATGTACACTATGAAATAGAAAACTACCAAAATGGGGGAATGATATTATCACTAAAAAGATGACTAATATATGTACAACATAAAAATATGGGGCTGGAGAGATGGCTCAGGAGTTAAGCCTCTGCCTTGCAAGCAGGGGTCCTGAGTTCAGATCCTAGATCCCACTTACAAATACCAGGCAGAAGCGGGGGTGGCCTGTGCTTCTGGTCCTGGTGGGCGGAGCCTGTGAATCCCGGGGCAGAGCTGAAAGGAAAGGAGGTAGAAGCAGTCCACGAAGATTCCCGAATTCACCCTTGGTTCTTCACATACATATACACACACACACACACACACACACACAATTGAATAAAAAATGCATGTTATACATTTCATTTAAAAGTTTAAAATAGGTTTATTATAACCAAAAGATTACAATTATGTCTCTAACATTTTAAAACTAAGTGATTTAAATATTCCAGTCTAAACACTTACAGTAGCTGAGTGACTAAAATTCCAGTCACCAATTGTATTCTGTTCTCAACAGACTTGCTTCACAATAAAAATGCAAAAACAAATCGATAGAAAATATATTTTATGCAAATGAGATGCAAAGGTGTTGAACATCATTAACTTCAGGAGATTACACATTAAGCCCACAATGAGATATTACCACACACATCTACTACATAAAATAAAAATAATCACAGATAAAAATGAAAGTTTATGTTACCCTACCATCTACAACATATATCTTTGAGAATGATCGGAATATAAAATCTGATAAATTTAGTGGACTGACTCGACAATACTACTCAGATTTTAATACTGTACATTTATTTGCAAAAAGGGTACAAAATTAAAAAATACTTTATGATTACCTCAATCACAGGAAGGATATCTAGAAATAATATGAAAAGTAATATGACTATTTGAAACAAAGTATTGCTCATTGCATATACTGCAGTTATGTACAGTCTGAGTATCTGTATATCCAAAAATTCATGCTTTGAAGAACAAGTCCCAGTGTGAAGTTATAAGAATGGTCGCTGGAAGGAAAGGAAACCATTGAAACAGAAGGCCTGTAATGGAATTAGTATGCTTATAAGAAAAGGAGAACAATACAAAACTACCATATAAAGTAAACAATATTGCAGTTATATAATTATTTCCTAAATGACATTTTGATACTAGTAAGATTATGTTAATTTAAACAAGAAGATACAGAATGACAACTACCATACATTTTCACTCATTTGTGGAAACAAATCAGTCACGTGGGACAGAGTAGAATGTTGATTACTAGATATCAGGATAACAGAAAGAAAGGAATTTAATAATTTTCTCAAAAATACAGTTGGACTAAAGCAATCATTCCTGATTCTGCTGTAAGTAAGTAAGCTACATGTTACTCAAAACAATCTATAATCCACTTACAAATGACTAGAAAAGACGACTATAAATTTCCCAACATAGAAAAATTCACATATATAGAGAGAAGTACATTGTATTACTTCAATAAATATCCACAAATTTGAAAAAATAAAACAGAAAATATCTAGCAATCAGAAGCATAAGAGGAATTGAAAACACTATGTGATCATTAAAAATATGAGAGTTATATTGGCTGTATGGTTCTGGCAAAGGTTAATAGATGCTGCATGTTCTTTTTCTATAAAACAAAAGAAGTCAGTACTTTATACAACACTAGTTAAAATGATACATCCAATGAAAAGAAAGTTGATTTTGCTTTGTTTAAATCAAGTGATTAGAAATATCTCAAATAGTATAAGCTGCATGCACTTGGAGTCCAAAGTCTGAAATTAAAGGACAGATGAAATCACTGAACAGACACTAGCCACAAATTTTCACAAACAATTTGAGATATCGAAACAACATGACAAAGTACAAACCCACATAAGAACTACAATACACAAACAATACTTTACATGAAAATTGAATTCCTGTAATGCAAGATGATATCTTAAGACAATCAAAGGAAAAATGATAAAATATACAAATTTGCTTAAAACATTTGACATATAGAGGATACTAGATTGATAACATGGAGTATGGGATTGAATAATATATACTTAGTATGTTATGTCTCATAGAAATGGTTTTATTAGGTATTTTTATCAATTTTCCTTGTCAATTTGAGTGAATTTAGAATTATCAGGGAACCATAACATTGGGAATGTCCATGAGGGTGTTTCCAGAGAGGTTTAACTAAAGTACAAGAACTGATCTGAAAGTATGTTGCATCATGTCCACAGAATAGAGTCTAGGAAAAGAGAGGAAGTAATCAGAATACCAGCATTTATTTTTCTGAATTTTTCATCTGAGGATACAGTGTGACCAGACATGTTATTCTTCTGTCACCATGATTTCCACATCATGATGTACCATACTCTTTAACTGTGGATCAAAATAAACTCTTCCCTCTACTGCTCACATCTGGAAACTGGAAAGGATTGATCGCATGGCCAGATGGCATGTGCTTTAAGAGGCAGGCAGGTGAGTCCAGGGTCCTTCCCCCCCAAACAACTTCCAGTTCCTGATGTGGACTCATTATATGCCCAAGACTTCACTGGTAGAGTCCATCTGCCATTTAACTTCATCCAGGCCCTCACTAATTAACTAACATGAACTTTACTACTGCCCCCAACCAGGCTGATCATTAAAATAACTTCCTGGAAATTCATAGAGACCACAGAAACCACAGGCTTGGGATGAGCATACTAACATCATACAACCTAAGTCCCTAAGAATCTCATCATTCAATAGAAGAGAATCTTTGCATCTAACTCTAGCATAAGAATCCCATTTTATTTTTCTTTTAACCTCAAACATAGCCACCACAGCTTAACATATCTATACAGTGAACACAAAGCCCCATATACCCAATCCTTCAGGGTCTCAGCCATTCACCCTCTAATGTCCCCAAAAATCTATAAGCTGCCAAAACCTACTCACCTCGAAACTTGGCTCTTATACCTACCTTATTTTATGTTCTCAAAGCTAAAATCCAATACGCAACCTAAACCTCACTTAAGAAATACTGACACTCACTCTTTAACCTCTCAGCTATAACAAGACCAAAACCCTGTCACTCCCACTTAACTATGGCTCACCTTACATACTCCTTGGGCACTATAATAACCTTAACTACAAAATAATTCCAAAAATCCCTAAACTGACCCTTTCACATCCAGGCAACAACCATTCAAGTATGGTAATTCTATTGGATTCAGAAGAGTCAGCAACAGATACTTAAGAAAGAAAAATGACACCAAGCACAAAATGCCCAAGTCAAATTGTGAATCTACAAATCACAATGAAAACCTGGATGAAAATTCTCCTCCAAATAAAAATGATGAACTGATAATGATAGATACCAACCAGAATAACTTCTAGGGTATTAGCCAATAAACCAACAACTAACATAATAATTTTTCAAAGGTCAAGTATTAATATGATCAAAGCAATGCGAAAGGAACTCCAACAGGAGTTAAATATCCACTTAAGAAAGTATGAACAGGGCCCTTTCCCCACCCACCAGCCTGGGACACACCTAGTCCAGCAAGGACACACTGTGCCCCAGGTAAACACCTCCTGCTTACCCCTAAACCCCAGGTAACCCACTCATCCCAGGTCCTCCCACCAGCCAGTAGGAGCAGGCACTGATCCAAGAGAAGGAAGCCCCCTGGGCCCCACCCCAGATCCACAGGTTAATTACACCCACTGCCACAGCACATCTGCCTTTTCCCTGCCTGCCCAGGAGAGGGAGCACACACTGTGCCCCAGTCCACAGAGGACACACTGCTCATCAGAATTCAACAGAGTCCAAAAAACACTCAAGCAAAGCTCTAGGGGACAAAGGCCACACATCTGAAATCCTCTAAATTCATCCTATCACATGGGAGAGATTCTCCACATTAGTGCAAAGATAAGTAAAGCCCCTTTTTACCATCTTGTTCCTTTCAATTATTAGTTACTGTAGAATAGCTTTTTCCATATAGCAACCCTCAAAACATATACAACTTCAGGGACTATACAACTCACCCTGACATATCATCAAGGTATTAAATTGTAAAAGTGTACTACAATACTAATATTCACCCCCTGTCTACCCCCTGTACTAGTGGTCTAAAGCTTAATCTAGGAAATAACAGCAAAAAGCATAACCAACACCAAGGTAAACACTAGTAATAACTGCCCAAGACTAGTGATACCAACTAACTCAGTTCAGTAAAAAACATGCAGAAATTGAAAAAGGTCTTAAGAGATAAAAGGACAATACCCAAGTTAAAGTGCAAATCCATGAGAAGTAAAACCCAAGAAAACAAATCTCCCACTGAAATAATTAACCCCATAATGATAGACTCTAACTAGAACAAATCCACAGAAAATAGCCAAGAAAGCCTGACCCTTAATGACTTTCAAAGTATGATCACTACTATGATCAATACTATGAAAGAGGAAATCAGGGAGGCATTAAATAACCACATCAACCACTTGGAAGAGGAACACAACAAACACTTGGAGGAGTTGAGAAAAACAGTCCAAGAAACAAAAATAGGCATAAAGCAGTTAAAACAGACTCAAGCAGAGTTTAAAACTGATCTAAAAGACAAGTTACCTTCAATCCAGAACTCAACAGAGAGTCTTATCAGAAGAACTAATGAAGCAGAAAATAGAATTTCAGACCTTGAAGACAAAGTAGTAGGATTAAACAGCTCAATGGACGAGGTTGATAAAGCCCAAAAGATACTTGATAGAAATATTCAAGAGTTATGGGACACCCTGAAGAGGCCTAACATGCGTATTCATGGACTACCAGAGCAAGAATCCCAAAATACCACACCTGAGGAAATTTTTCAAACTATCATAAAGGAAAACATTCCTCAACTAAAAAGGAGAGGCCCATCTATATACAAGAGGTATTCTGCACCACAAACAGATATGACCAAAAGAGAAACTTGCCACGGCATATAATAGTTAAAACACTCCACATTCAAGACAAAGAAATGGTGATGAGAGCTTAAAGGGAAAAAAAAATCACTTTTGAAGGTAAACCTATTAAAATAACAAATGACTTCTCAAGTCAAGAAGAGCTTGGAGAGACATAATTCAACTATTGAATGAGGAAAAATGCCAACCCAGGCTGATACACCTGACAAAACTATCTGTCATGATTGCGGGGGAAAGGAAAGTTTTCCAGCACAAAGACAACTTGAAGGCTTACATGTCTACCAAACCAGGCCTTCAAAAAATGCTAGAAAAGATTCTCAAGCTTGAAGATAAGAACTAGCACATTCAGGAAGAGAGAAGGGAAGCATAATACTACTAAAACCTAAAAGCCAAATTATACACTTACAAAAGCCACTAAACAGAAAAAATGTCAGGAATTAAAAATAATTTCTCCATTACAACATTAAATGTCAATGGAATTAACTCACTAATCAAGAGACACAGATTACAAACCCATCAATCTGCTGCCTTCAGGAAACTACTCACCAAAAAGGATAGGTACATCCTAAAAACAAAAGGCTGGTCAAAAAATCTGCAAGTTAATGGAAACAGGAAACAGGCAGGGGTAGCTATTATACTATTAGACAAAGTGGACTTCAAACTAAAAAAAAACCTAAGAGGCACAGATGGATACTACATTTTAGTCACAGGTAAAATTCACCAGGAAGACTTTATAATACTGAACATATATGCACCTAATACGGGCCCCTCCACATTGATTAAGCAAACCCTGCAGCGTCTAAAGCAAGAAATCAACCAGCAAACGATAATTCTTGGGGATTTCAACACCGCCGTGTCATCATGCGGGTCAAAAGCTTAACAGAGACACACTGGAACTTAAACTCTTACTGAAGTAGACCTTATAGATCTCTATCGAACTTTTCATCCATGCACCAAAGAATATACATTTTTCTCAGCAGCACATGGAACTTTTTCTAAAATAGACCACATACTAGGGCATTAAACAAATCCCCACCTATACAGGAAAAGTTGAAATTCTAGCCTGTACCCTATCAGACCATCATGGTCTGAAGCTTGACATCCGCAACCCAACAAATAACAGAAGATACACTAACTACTGGAAACTAAACACTATGATGCTGAATGAGAGTTGGATTCAGGCAGAAATTCTGAAGAAATTCAAAATTTCCTGGAAGCAAACGATAATGAAAATACATCTTATCAACATCTTTGGGACACAATGAAAGCTGTTCTAAGAGGTAAGTTCATAGCTCTTAATGTCTACATCAAAAAAATACAAACATCACAAGTAAATAACTTAACAATGCATCCTAAAGCTTTAGAAACACTAGAGCAATCCAATTCCTAAAGCAGTAGAAAAGTGGAGATCAGCAAAATCAGGGGAGAAATACCCAAAATCAAGATAAGGAAAATGATACAGAGAATCAACCTGTCAAAAAGCTGGTTCTTTGAAAAAATCAATAAGATTGATACACCCCTAGCTAAATTAACCAAAAGCAAGATAAAACCCAAATTAACAAAATTAGAAATGAACATGGAGTTATCACTACCAATACAAAGAAATTCAGAGAATTATAATGTCACATTTCAAAAATTTATACTCTGTAAAATTTGACAACACAAAAGAAATGGATGAATTCCTAACTAAACACAACATACTGAAATTGAATCAGGAAGTTGTGAATTATTAGTCCTATAACATATGAGGAAATTGATGAAGTAATCTCAAATCTTTCCACCAAAAAATGTCCTGGACCAGATGGATACAGCACAGAGTTCTACCAGACATTTAAGGAGCTAATAACACTAATACTCCTTAAACTGTTCCATCAAATAGCAAAGGAAGGAACACTACAAAATTCTTTCTACAAAGCTAATATCGTCTTAATCCCAACATCTCATAAAGATACACTTAAAACAGAAAACTATAGGCCAATCTCTTTGATAAACACAGATGCAAAGATTCTCAACAAAATATTAGCAAATCAGATTCAAAAACATATCCAAAAGATCATTCATGGGGATCAAGTAGGCTTTATCCCAAGCACAAAAGTTTGGTTCAACATATGCAAATCAATAAATGTTATTCACCATAAACCAGTCCAAAATCCAAAACCACATGATACACTCTGTATCAATACATGCAGACAAAGCTTTTGACAAGATCCATAGCCCTTTATGTTCAAAACTCTAGAGATGATTGGAATGGAAGGAACCTTTATCAATATAATAAAAGCTGTATACAACAAACCCACAGCAAGGATTATGCTCAATGGGGAAAAAATTGAACCATTCTTGTTTCTATCAGAAACTAGACAAGGCTGTCCACTCTCACCACTTCTATTCAATATTGTACTTGAAGTGTTAGCTGAGGCCATATGATAATAAAGAGAGATAAAATGGATTCAAATCGGCAAGGAAGAAGTCAAGGTATTTCTTTTTGCAGATGATTTGATCTTATACTTGAGTGATCCCAAAAAGTCCACCAGGAAGCTCCTGCAACTTATACAGAAGTTCAGCAGGGTGGCAGGATACAAAATAAATGTACAAAAATCAGTGGCCTTCCTATATGCCCAGAATGAAAGAAGTGAAAAAGCCTTGAGAGAAACAATCCCATTTACTGTAGCCCTTAAAAAAATGAAATACCTTGGTATAAACCTAACCAAGGAAGTAAGTGACCTTTCCAATGAAAAGTTTAAAACCCTAAAGAAAGAAACTACAGAAGACACTAGAAGGTGGAAAGACCTCCCGTGTTCCTGGATTAGCAAAATAAACAACATAAAAATGACCATCCTACCAAAGGCAATATACGGATTCAATGCTATACCAATTAAAATCCCAAAGCAATTCGTTAATTAAGTTGACGTCCTCCTCCTCCTCTCAAAATTCATATGGAGGCACAAAAGACCCAGGATAGCAAAAACAATCCTGAGTAACAAAAATGCTGCTGGAGGTATCACCATACCAAACCTTAGTCTATACAACAAATCCATAGCTATAAAACCAGCCTGGTACTGGCTCCAAAATAAGGAACACAGATCAATGGATAAGGGATGAAGATCCAGATATAAGTCCACACAATTACAGCCATTTGATATTTGACAAAGTGGTCCAAAAAATCCAACGAAAAAAGAACAGCATCTTCAACAAATGATGCTGGCAAAACTGGATATTCACATGCAGAAGATTAAAACTGGACCCATACTTGTCACCATGTACAAGAATTAATTTTAAATGGATCAAGGACCTCAATAAAGGCTAGAGACTATAAAAACCTTTGTTGAAAGGGTAGGGAACTCCCTCAAGCTGATTGGACTAGGCCAACAGTTCCTAAACGGAAATCCAATAGCACAATCACTGCAACCAATACTCAACAAATGGGATCTTATGAAATTAAAGAGTTTCTGTTCAGATAAAGAGATTGTAACTCCAGCACAAAGTCAATGCACAGAATGGGATTTCTCCCATTCTGTTTTTCTGTTCTTCACTAACAACATCTCTAATAGAGCACTTTTATCCAGAGTGTACAAAGAACTTAGAAAACTAAACACCAAGGAAAAAAATGGCCCAATTAAAAAATGGGCCTTTGAACGTAAAAGAAACTTTACCAGAGACAAAATTGAAATGTCTAGCAAATATCTTAAAAAGTGCTCTGCACCCTTATCCATCAGTGAAATGTAAATCAAAACCTCCCTGAGATATCATCTCAACCCTGTCGGGATGTAAAAATCTACAATACAAACAACACCAAATGCTGGAGAGGATGTGGTGAAAAGCTAACTCTGCTACATTGCTGGTGGGAATGCAGGCTCATACAGCCACTCTGGCAAGCCGTCTGGCGATTCTTAAAAAAATTAAAGATTGAAATGCCATATGACTCTGAAATTCCCCTTTTGGGAATAATCCCCCATACAGCAAAAATTCACTTTGGTAGCACAAGCACGACCATGTTCATAGCAGCACTGTTTACAATAACAAAGTAATGGAATCAACCCAAATGCCCAACAGTTGACGAGTGGATAAGGAAAATGTGGTACATTTATACAATGGAATACTACTCGGCCAAATGATGAATTAATGGAATTTGCGGGAAATGGATGGAACTAGAAAAAATTATATTGAGTGAAGTATCTCAGACACAGAAAATTAAGTGCCATATTACTCTCTAATAGGTGGATCTTAGTACCAAACCCACTTAGTCACACACTCAAAGATAAATCACTGTAATACCTACAGTAATTGCAAAGATTATAAACAGGAGGGAAGGGGAAAGAAGGCACCACCAGAAACAAGGGGAGCGGGGATCATGCTACAGCAGAGAATACAGGCCACTATCAAGTACTTCAAGTAAGTAATGAGACATCTTGTTAAACTCACAGACTTTTCTTCCTGGTCACTTGCAACTGATGGGGTTTGATCTCATCAGTGAGACAGATAGAAGGATGTAGCCAAGGGCAGTGTAGGAACAGCAAAACTGGAAGAAGAATAAAAAATGAATAACCAAAATTCAGAACATCAGAGACCCTACATTAATCACCAGGAACCAGTCCTGCCTAATTTTTCACCATCCCAAAGCTCAAGGAAATTTGTGAAAGAGGGTGTGGTAAGATTGTAAGAGCCTAAAGATGGGGAAGAACAACGATATACAAGATACTCCACACAGGTTAGGGCTGAAGAAATCATAATAGGTCTTTGCATGACCTGCGCAATGACTAACATGTCATCGACCCCCACCAAAATCTAGCATGGATCACAGGCTCTAAGATCCTTAGAGGCAAGGGATAAACAGCCACAACAGTGTTCCTATACTAAAGGGAAACAAAAAAAGAGCTCTAATCAATGCTACTGAGTCTTTACACTTCATCAGAGAGGAAGACCCAGAGGGAAGTTTGACATGCACATTAAATGATGCTCCAGGAATGGGGGGGGGGTGTTGCAGTCTGCCTGCATGGTTGCTGATAAATGACCAGAACACAGCTAAAGGGAACAAGGAGTTTACCTTCTTAAGACAGTCCAGTTGCAGTTCTTAGTCCAGCTTGACGGGAGACCACGCACCAACCCCAGGGCTGAGGGAACTGGACACCATAACAGCTGAGAGATGGACAATCCTTACTTGCCAGACCAGCATGTCTGGTCACGTATACAGAAGGATGCCAACTCTCTCAACCAGCTCTCTCTGATTTATCCAGAGCCTAATCCCACCCACCATGGGCTGGGTCTTCCCCAGCAGCTAGACAATCTTCTTCAGGTTTGCTCTGGGCTTAACTCAACCATCAACTCTCTACAACTGTGCCCAGAGCCCAAACCCTCAACAGTCAAGTTGACACCTGTGCTTAACTATGACACTCCACCCCTTGTCAACTTGACACAAAAACAATACACTTTTAAACTGTAACCTTTCTTTGTTTCTGTAACTGGTTACGTGGCCTTAGGTAGTATTTATAACTACCTTCTTCTACTACCCATTCTGTATTTCCTCCACCTTCAGCAAGTACTTCTGCAGGTCTTGGCTCTTTACCTGGAGAGGTTATCCATACCTTCATTCCTGAAGGATCTGGACCATTTACTGTCTTTCCTGTGTTGGGTTGCTATAAATTCCCATTGACATTAATCACAGGACATGGTAATACCAAGAGACGCCCTAATGGGTCTCCTATACTCCAGACATATTCTTCCTTACCACCATTGTGGAGAACCAGTCCAATTTCTCCTTGGTGGTCTGGGTCAATCACCCCTCCTAATACTGTTATTCCTTTCTTAGCCTGTTGGCTCAAGGGCATCAGAAGTCCAAAAAAACCAGGAGGAAGCCTTAACTTCCAGTTCAAAGGAATAGTTGTTGTGTCTCCTGGCAGAAGCATTCCCTGCTCTGGACTCAAAACTTCTAAGCCAGTAGAATACAGGCTTGCGGGAACAGGAAGCAAGAATTTTCCTAATGGGTCACTAGGAGTGATAGTAAGAGGAGCTATTCCTGTTTCCACCCCTTGATTCCTGGACCCATGAATCCTGGGTAAAGGAGACACAGTACCATATATTGGACGCTGGTTTAAGGCATATACTGCCTTCTGGAGAATTCCGCCCCATCCCTCCAGACTATTACCACCTAATTGATGCTGTAATTGTGCCTTTAAAAGGCCATTCCACCGTTCTATCAAGCCAGCTGCTTCAGGATGATGGGGAACATGGTAAGACCAATGAATCCCATGGTCATGTGTGAATATATACTGATTCATGGGCTGTAGCCAATGGTTTGGCAGGATGGTCAGGGACTTGGAAGGAACATAATTGGAAAATTGGCGAGAAAGACATCTGGGGAAGAAGCATGTGGATAGATCTCTCCCAATGGGCAAAGGACACAAAGATATTTGTGTCTCATGTAAATGCTCATCAAAAGAGGACATCGGCAGAAGAAACATTCAATAATCAGGTGGATAAGATGACCCGTTCTGTGGATAGTCAGCCTCTTTCTCCAGCCATTCCTGTCATTGCCCAATGGGCCCATGAGCAAAGTGGAAATGGTGGCAAAGATGGAGGTTATGCATGAGCTCAACAACATGGACTTCCACCCACCACGTTGCTGGTTGGTCACCCCAAGGAATAGCTCCATATCGAGGACTCAGCATTGGTCTCTGTTGCTGGCACATTTGGCACTCAGCAGCAGCTGTAACCAGGTCAGCCTTGGTGAGTGGAAGGTCAAAGTAACCAGCGGCCGGAAGGAAAAATGATTCCTAGCACAGCTGCAAGAAGGGATCCGTTCTCCTTGGTGGCTGCTTCTTATATGATGTAGTATTGGGAGAATCCTTTGAGAGCTTTGGAGTTCTGATAGGATCTAGGTCATGTACTATCCTTTCAAGTAGTCTCAGTTGATCCTTTCCAGAGGTGGTCTCAGCCCAGCTTAGTTAATACCCTGTGTGTCAAGTTGACACCCAGGCTTAGCTATCACAAGGCCACAGGGGGACACTGAAAGAAAGGGAGGGAGGGGGGAAAGGAAGGAAAAAAGGAAGAGGAAGCAAGGGGAATCAGGGAGGGGTAGAGGGAGGGAGGAAAATGGGGAACCAATGAAGTTTGTATGAGTGAAAAAATAAATTTAAAAAAAGAAAGAAAAAAAGTATGAACAGGATTAGATGAGATGAAAAAGGCAGTTGAAGAAACTAAATATTTAGTAGCTTATGCATAGAGCAGATGAAAAAATTTCATGTGAAGATTAAAATTTAAATTAAAATGAGTACAATAAAAAAACAAGCTAAGTACAACCCAAAACTGAACAGAGTCTCAACAACAGAATGAACAAATCAGAAAAGAGAATACCATAATTAGAAAAGATAGCAGAATAAAGTTATTCATTTAAAGACACTGAAAAGGTTAAAAGAAACATTTGAGAGGAATATTTAAGAGCTACAGGACACCCTGAAGAAGTCAAACCTGTGTATTCATGGAATCTCAGAATAAGAAAACAAAAATCCACTTTGGAAGAGATTTTTTTCACAGTATCATAAATGAAAATTTACTACCTCTAAGGAAAGATATCCCCATTCAAGTAAAAGAAGGATGTCACACATCAATCAGATATGCCCAAAATAAAAACTTGCAACAACAAATAATGGTCAAATCACTGCATATATAAGACAAAGAGAACATTTTGAGAGCCTCAAGAGAGAAAAACCAAGTTACATTTAAAAGTAAACTTATGAGAATAGCAGCTGATTTTTTAATGAAATAGTTAAAGGCAGAAGAACTTGGAGAGATTTACTTCAAGTCATGAATGAGCATGAATGTCAATGCAGGCCAATATAAACATCAAAAGTATTAGTAATGACTGAATGTGACAGAAAAGTTTTATATCATCAGGACAAATGAAGGCCTACATGAACACCAAAGCAGGCTTAAAGAAGATACTAGAAAAAATATACAAGTTCAAAGAAAATGAAAACATGTCTGAGAAGATAGAAAGGAAAAATGATGCTAATAAGAGTATAAGCAAAGAAACACAAATATAAAAGCCACAAAGTTCAGAAAATGAAAGAAATTATGTCACTGTAGTGGCTCAGTACATTATG